>PVHX01013384.1:0-55028 GCA_004024805.1 Geosciurus inauris | reverse complement strand
AAGCCTGTAATCCCAGCACTTAGGGAGGCTGAGACAGGAGAATCGCAAGTTCAAAGCCAGCCTCAGCAATGGCGAGGCGCTAAGCAACTCAGTGAGACCCTGTCTCTACATAAAACACAAAATAGGGCTGGGGATGTGGCTCAGTGGTCGAGTCCTGAGTTCAATCCCCAGTACCACAAAAAAAAAAAAAAAAAAGAAAAAGAAATATTAATTTAAAATGCTCATTTGTGCTCAGTTAGGTAGACACTAAAGAAAATGCATTAACTGAGACAAGCTTAGGCTGGAAGCTGCATGACTAGGCTTACAGCCCCCTCACACAAGGAACTTTCAGAATGACCTTGGACAAGCTACTCAAATTCAGGTTCCTCCTGTGTAAAATGATGCTACTAGCCATATCAGCTTTCTAGTTAGTTATTGTTCTTTTTCATTACATACATTCTTGTATCAGAAAGGGTTTAAATCAGTTCATAAGGATTTGTAAAGTAAGATAACATAAATAAAAAGTAATCAAGAAGAAGATGAATCCAAACAGTACCAGAAGTGAGGCTAATACAAAAGGCACTTCATGATGACCTCTTCATTGGCTGTGAAATTGATTCTGCCTTAAAGCAACATGGACAAGGGAAACCTGGTGAGTTACACAGCTCAGGAGGAGAAATGTCTACCTTCTAGCACTGCAGGGATCAAGTGAGACCTTGTAAGTAACCAATATGCATGCCTTTTCCACTCCTGTACTGCATGCAGTGACACACAGCACAGGACCTGAGAAAGAATCAAACCTGGCCAGGGGACTGGGACTGTGGCTCAGTGGTAGAGTGCTTGCCTAGCATGCGTGATGCACTGGGTTCGATCCTCAGCACCACATACAAATAATAAATGAATAAAATAAAGATCCATCAACCAAAAAACATTTAAAACTTGGCCAGGTCGACTGTTGAAGAGAACGTCACAAGGCACCTCTGCCACACCACTTTTCCCCTGCCCTCTTCACTTTCTGTACATCAGATACACAGTGTGTATTCACACTAGGGACACCACACTTTGACCCCACACTGGGAAGATTCTGGAGCTAATTAGATAGCCTTTTGGTGTTCCCTGATTTTCTCAGGTTCACTCCAAGCTGTCATTTGACAGCAGCGGACAGGCATTACAGATAAATCTTCTGATAACAGCAAGAGGAAAGAATGTTTAATAGTTGAAGTAAAAAGTATAATGGATTTGAAAGTGCTACAACATCTAAGGCCTGTAGGCCATCCAGTCTACAGCTTTCATTTACTTTTTTATCACACATTTTCATGCTTTACCAGTTCCAAATACTTTGAGCTCTTCAGCTGACGGAAGCTGAGAAAAACAGCAGAGAGATGTGCATCTTGAAAGATTTTGAATACAGCTATTTAATTTATCATAAATGACTTTAGAGTAGATAAGCTATTTAAATACACATTTGAAAAAGCATTAATGGGAACATCTCTTTGCTTTGTATTGCAGTTTTTAAAATAAATTTCGCAATGGTAGCATGACTACTGGCATAGCTGTGCATATTATGTTTAGCAAACAGTTACTTAATGCCAGGATATTCACTTATATGAAAAAACTACATATATATTTTATAAATAAATTATTATATTATGTTATTTATTAATATATTATTATATAATATTATATATTAATATATTACATATTATTTATATATCTAAATAAAATAACAGAATAGATATAAAAATAACCCCTAGGAACAATCATTTTGGGGGATAGAGGAGCTCTTTGGGGAACTTTTAAAGTGTAAAATTATGGCATTTGCAGGTAAATGGATGGAACTGGAGAACATTATGCTAAGTGAAGTAAGCCAATCCCAAAAAACCAAATGCTGAATGTTCTCTGGCGGGTGGGAATGGGGAACATAGGAGAAATGGAGGAACTCTGGATGGGGCAGCGGGGAGGTGGGAGGAAGGAAGGAGGAATGGTGTAGCAAAGATGGTTGAATAAGATGGTCATCACTACCCTAGGTGCATATATGAAGATACAAATGGTGTGACTCTATCTGGTTTGCAACCAGAGAGATGGAAAAATTGAGCTCTATATATGTACTATGACTTGAAATGCATTCAAATAAATTAATTAATTAATTTAAAAAGTAAACAATTAAAAAAGTGTATTTGGAATATTCCATGGTTTTAGGAAATCTGTATGCATGAAAATATATATTGAAATGTATGGCATGATGAAATACTTTTGAATATATTAAGATTGATGTTTTAGCTGGTAAGTAGAGTTTAAGGGTCAGTAAGAGAGAGGCAGATGCAGAAAACATCTGTGCCTTCCAGTTGATATGAGTCAAAGAGAAGAAAAATGACAAACGTCTGTGGCAAATGAGCTTTGAACTGTTTCCCATCCAAGCCAATTTTCATATTTATAAGAGCTGTTGCTCTTCTCCACTTGTAGTAGCACCCTCCTCCTGGACTTCTGCTTACTTAGGATTTCCTTACAAACACATGAGCCTCTAGAAAATATTAATTGGTCTCTCTTGATATGCCAAAACTATTCTTTAATTAAATGCAATTTACATTGATAAATAGATTACTTTGTTTATTAGACTTGCATATTTCTAGGGAAAATCATAAAGTTTAAAATTCATATGCTAAAGAATTCTACTTGGACACACAGAGTTGTTTGGTTTAAGAATCTGAAATATTTGTTATTTTAATGAAAGCAGATCTGTGGTGTTTTGGTATTCTTTTTTTTTTTCTTATTGCTTCAATATGCACAACAATTTGAGTTTATAAGACTTGGGTGCCTTAGCAGTGGGGATGAATTCTTATTCATTTCTTTGTGCCCACATAAAAAGGTGCTCAAAATGACACATTAATGAGAAGGAAGACTTAAAAATTAAAGAATTGTTTCTTTGTTGAGTCTCAAGGGAAACTTGACAATATTGTGCAATTTTCAGTTTTCTACTTATTTCTTTATATTTTAATGAAGTACCAGTTTTCTAAGGAACACATCTTTCCGCATACAGTTGATTTCTCACATACATAGTAATAATAAAAGTTATCTAAGACTTCAACTTCTAAAAAGTATGTGTTTAATAAAATCCCTGCTTTTCTCTGGAGATAATAAAATTATAATAGCAGCATTACTTTAATAAAATAACAATAACATTTTAATTGGTTATTACCACCAGTGTAGTAAGAATATCATTTCTCAAATATTGGCTTACCTCCTTTGACTTTCTCTCATATGCCAATAAAAATGAGATACTCTTATAAGTAAATTGATATATTTTCTTCTTTTCTAATGCAACTATATAGTATATATACTATGGAATAGTGAAGTAGTTACCTTCTTAAAGGTACTAAACAATTTTCTAAATAGCAGATAGTTGATCTTAGTCAAATAAAAACATTTAAAAATATTTAGTATGTTGGCTACCTCCCAATACCACCATCACACACAAAATAGTTTGTTTTTTCAGGTGGTTATTAGCAACTGAGTATTGAGTAGCTCTTTTAGGCCAATTACTCTGCCAAATGCTTTCATATACATCATCTTATTTCTTTATAGACATCTTAGGAAATAAATGTTATGAAATCCACTTTATAGATGAGTCCAGGAAGGTAAATAATAAGTGTAGAAAAGAAATAAAGCCAACTGAAAAGAATTTCTGACCTTAAAAAATTCCATTCACAGAATATATGCTCATTAACAAAATTTAAACCACTTAGAGATATAGTTTGTCATTTTTGTGCCTTCATTGATACACCTGCATTTTTGTACTTTAATGTCTTATAATACAAAATTGAGGCAAATTAAACTATTATAATCTAATTATCTTGTTATCTTTATGTGGCGCAGAAAATAGTTAAACAGGAGAGTACTTATGTGCCAAAATTAATTGGCCACTGATAATGGTACCACAAATGCAAAAGTCTCAAAAATTTCCCCTATCATAACGCAACTTGAAAGATGTCTTCAATAGGACTATAAATTCATAAGGAGTACAGAAGACATCCGCATAGTGGAGAAGAACAGGGGCTCCAGAGCCCCCTAACCAAATCTTGGCTCTACTAATGAACCAAGTGATATCAACCATGTGCATCTCTCTCTGAATTTACCTTTCCTCAGTTAACCATGTTGGGGCTAAAAGATATTTCAAGCATATCTATAATGTTTTATTTATCTTACAAATTATCTGAAGCAAAAATGACTTATAATGAGATGTTTTGATTAAACTTTTGGGTGATGGGTATAGATGGTATTTAATATTGCTCTGTCTGCTTCTGTGTTTGAAATATCTAAACACTCTTATGAAAAAGAATAAAATAAATAAGTAAATGACATGATATATAATAACATCTATTTCTAGGGGGAAAGTCCAGATGAATTTTAAATCAAATATTGCATACAAAGTAAATAACACACAGTAGGTCCTCTCAAGTATTAGTTCCCTTGTCTCCTTACAGTTATTTTCTTGGCAATAAACAATCTCCTTCTACTTGACTAATTGAATTCACAGTGTGAGCAGTGACTTTACTGTGAAATAAGTTATAATATTTGATGAAAGTAGTGATTGATAAAATGCTAGGTATCTGCTATATAAGAAAGAAAATCATATAACACTGAGAGCACATTTAAAATTTTTAGAAAATCTTCTCAACTCTCATTTTGAATTGTAACTGATACCTATGTTAAATGAAATTTAAGTATTTTATTTTCTCAGTTTTTATATGGAAAGATGATATAAAAATTGTGGCACTTTCTTTTATGTGTGTTTTAAAAAATCTTTTTATTTGTTCTTTTTAGTTATACATGACAGTAGAATGCATTTTTACATATTATGCATACATGGATTATAACTTCCCATTCTCATGGTTGTACATAATGTGGAGTTACACTGGTCATGTATTCATATATGAGCATAGAAAACTTATGTCCAATTCATTCTACTGTCTTTCCTATTCCTATTTCCTCCTCCCTTACCTTCATTTTTACTTTTTATTTGCATTGATATCCATACAGGTCCAAAAGGTTATTGTATACATTATCTCTTTATTTAATTACAACAGTAAATTCTATAGGTAAATATTACATATATATAAGTTGGACTTTATTATATTAATAAAGCAGGAGCTCATGGATCTAAATAGACTTTAGGTTGCCCAGACAAGAAACAGGACAGAAGAAATAAGAAAAAGCTGTAACTTTGTTTATTAAAGTTATGAGATTGTGTAGTGGATGCTCAAATGTGCAACCCAGCCATCCATTCAGGGGAGATATATTCATTCGCCCAGCAGCTGGTTGTGTTAGCAGCTGACAGCTCTCAGCTAAGTCCTTCTCCTGGAATTGCCTTCAGCTAAAGAGAGTAAAATCTTACTTCCTTCACTCCCCAGCAGGTACTGATCTTGAGAAAATCTGCCTAACCACCAAAATTTCCTACATATAAACTCTGGCTCTGAGCTTGTTTTCCAGCAAATCAACCTATGGCTATTGTACTATCTCTTTGTTCCAGGAATGTCTCTGAAGATCTTCAGTAGGAGTGTCAGTGACCTAGAACATGGATTTGGTTTCTGCAAAAATTTACTATGCCAATAGATACCTGTAGTATTCATTGACAATAAACTACAGAGGACATTCACATTTTTAGGTCCTCAAAGAGTCCACTCATGATTAATCATTCATATTAATCAGTGTTATATTATTATACACAGCTATAATAATATAAAAATCTGTCTGATTAGTGAGAGATTGCCACTTGGCACCTAACCGACCACATTTCTATATTTTGCTTGTGACGGTATACACCTCTATTTTTCTGTTTTTTAGAAGAGTTAAAGGTAAGTATATAAGAAATTTCTCATTTATATTCAGTCAGAAAACATACTGTAGAATTTGTTGCATAAAATAATTTCTTAATGAATTAACAGTTTATTGAATGCACAGTGAATAAATCAATGGTGTTTCTAAAGGGGATTCCCTTTGTGTAATTCTACGAGTTGACTATAGTTGATGTTAGTAATCTATGATTCAGAAAGATGTTGCTCAGATCCCATAACAACAAACTATAATTCTCCTCCAAGGCACCAAAACCAAGTAAGATGCCCAGTCGAATTCATCACCCAAATTAATGTAAGAGTATTTGTTTTCACTTTCACTGCCCCCAACTTAATTCATGATTACCTGGAGCTAATTTTCACATGTACATGTGCAATGTAAAAATATCATAGTAGTTTGTTAGCATATAAATTTGATTGGTTTATATATTCAATTCAGTTAAGTGTCCATTGGCTTTTCTTGCTTATACACACTTGAAAGCTTTTTAAAAATTGTCAGATTGGTACCACAATATAACTTTTATTTCAATAATTTGTTTCAGACATTTTGGTAAATAAACATTAGGGATCCAGAAAAAAAATAACACTATTCAAAAAAATAAAAATAAAAACCTCATTTTATTTTTTGCAGGTGGCTAAAATCCTTTGTTAAGATTGAAGAACTAATTTTCATTCTTAAGTTAAATTACCTGTGACATGACCAATGTATCATTCAGTTATAAATAGAAATTAAGTAATTTTTTTCTCTAACCAACATTATCTCAGTTCTGGAGACCAAATGACAAGTGTCCTAATGATTTAAATATTATAATTGCAATGTTTCAATGTGTAGGTAAATTACTAGGACAGAAATTAAATGAATAACTGAAGATTGACATGGCAAAGTAGTTCTGGGCCACTATACAAGTTTGATTTTATTTATTTGTGAAAGCACATTTAGTGTTTAAGTTCAATTCATGAAGTCACACAATTCCAAAAGGATGTACACTATACCACAATATCAGAACACCATGGGAGAAAGTGAAACACATGTCTGTATAAAACCATGATCTTCTCACACTTGACCCTATTACAAAGTTATAAAAAACACAGCTTCAAGGCAGGCATGGTGGGGCAAAACTATAATTCCAGTGACTTGGAAGGCTAAGCAGGAAGATTGAAAGTTCAAAGCCTGCTCTAGCAACTTAGTGAGACCCTGTTTAAAAATAAAAAATAAAAAAAGTTCCCTGGGTTCAATCCCCCATATCAGGAAGAGGAAAAACAAATATTCAAAAATTAAAAGGCTTAATACAAATGCATGATAATAAGATTAGAAATAATGTGAGTTTTGTAAACTGGCTTTGCCACTAGTAACCCAATTAAAATTAGATAAATACTTCCATTAACAGTTTGCAATGTAGTATCAAGAATGCAAAATAACCCAGGGTAATGTTCTGAGTGTTACTATCTGGTGAGTTTAGACGAACAGTAGTAGGGAAAATATCCTCAAAGCTGCTGGAATTGTTTGCGTTCCATTTGTCAATGTGGCAATGTGTCAGATATGCAGTGAAGGCACTATGGAGGAGCTGTATAGCTCTATAGCTATTCTGAGCCATTGCTACATGATTAATGAATTACAGACCTCAAAAATAAATCAGGATACAAATATGTCCTGAATGTCTATTAGGGAAAGTCACTGACATAATTTGACATGAATATAAGATCTATCAACTCAAGTATAAAACCTGGAAATTTCTTTCCTGGTCCACATAAACTTACCAAAAGTGACATCAGAAAAAGTTAAAAGGCCAGTCATAGCTGCCACTTATTCGAGGTGTTCAATTTACTATGTGTAAGCTTTTATAAATATTTTTGTAATTTTTGTTAATTATTACAAAGAAATATGACCAAAGTTGCGTAGTAATCTTTTAAACTATTCTTTTTTTTGTTGTTGTTTTTTTTTTTGTTTGTTTTATTTAGGCTTACATGTTGACAGTGTAAATTGACTCACTGTACATAGATAGAGGATAACATATCAATTCTCTAGTTGTAAATTGTATAGAATCACATCATATATGCAGTCACAATTCCTAATATGTATCATTCAGAGAAAGTTCCAAATGTCTAGCAACTTATCTCATATACCTGCAGAATGACTTGCAAACAGACCCATCAGCAGCCTGCCTCTCCCAACAACATGCCCAGAAAACAATTATTCAGTGATTGCAGAAGACTTCAAGGCATTCCCAAACTTCATTTCACACATGGAACCCTAGAGTGAATGGAAGTGCTTGGATTTGTCCTAAAACTGTCTCAGGGAAAGAAACAAAACAAAACAAAACAAAAAACAAAACCCACTAAGATCTAACAAAGGCTCTTATATTCAGATGCCCTTCAGGCAACTTTCTGCAATTACCAAAAGTGGAAATCCCTCTGGCTGCTATTTTTTCTATATATTCTTTTTACCTTATTCAGCCCAGCATAATTGCCACCAGTAATTACCTCCCAGGGGGGCTTCTTGAGTCTTCTCTAGCTTTGATGATAATGCGGACAAACTCACATACATCTTTGATCACTCCAGGAAATAACAGGTTCAGTTCTGTGACCACTACACTAAAACCAAACTTTCTCTCAAAGGCACTAATTTTCAAAATGTCGTCAGCATGATTCTTGTAGTTGGTTAGCCTCTCCCTACTCTTCCTGCACTTAATTACTTTCAGTATTGTTCCTTCCTATTTTTCCATATGACAGTCTTACCTGACAGGCCAAGTTATTTTCATCCTTATTTAGTTTAGATTCCTGGATCAAATTTGTATTAACAGCTTTGAATCTCTTGTACTTTGTTTTCAGATGTTCACATTGTTACAATGTCCACATTGTAAAAATCCGAGCTTTTCTACTATCATTTATTTTTCTAAATAATAACAAAATTATATCTTTGAATACTTGTTATGTGCATAACAAATATTATATTTATATATACATGCATATATAACACATATATAATATATATAATAAATATTCAAAGATATAATTTTTAGTATATTTACAGTATTTTTAAAAAATATATACAGTATATTTGTCTTCTAATTTTGATTTTGTTTGATTTTATTTTTCCCCTATTTTTAGTTTTTGGGTAGCCTAAACAGTCAATCTTTTATTTCTAATAAAAACTCTTCATAACATATTCTGAGACCCAGAAGTTACAGAGATGAATTTGGAGTTCAAATGTGTTTACTTCAACAAACATTTATTAAACATGACTATACTAAGTATAGTGGAGATGCTAAAGAATAGCTCTGTTAAGGAGCTTGTAGTGTTTGGAGAAAAAAAAAATGAACACATAGGCAATTTCACTATTGCACAGGAAACACAAGGAGAGATTGTGTCAGGATTTAAGAGTACACAGGATGGTGTTTAAGGCATCCTGGAAGGCAGGCAAATGAAGATTCCTTCATCCAGAAGTAGAGGAATCTGAATTCAAACTCAAAAGATCACAAAGAGGCAGCTGGGCGAAACAGGGAAATAGATATTCTAGACAGAAATCATAGCAGGTTGTGCACAAGAAAATTAAAGCAGCTGGATAGGAGAAAGCAGCAGAGTGACCAGATGCTCAACCATCTGTTGAACCAGTATCCCCAATATAGTAAACAAAACTCCTTCATTTACTTGCAATAGACTCCCCTTTCAACAATACATGAAATCACATTGTTAAGTCACTGTAGATATTCTTCTAGTTTCTGGGAGCTATCCTGTAGCCTCTAGAAATCACCAAAGCATTTTAAGTGGTTATTACAAGGTTATATTTAAGCTTCTGACAGGTTTCTTCAGTGGCCAAGTGAGCAATGAGTTTAAGTGGAAATAAAATTAGAGGAAAGGAAACAAATCAGGAAACTGTTAACAATGGTTCTATGAGAGCTGATGAGGACATAAATTAGTACATCCATAATATAATTAACAAGAATGATAAAAAGGGAAGGACTTAAGGAATGCATAGAGTATAAACTCAGCATATCTTGGGGACTGATTGAGGGCACTGTCTAATGATACTGGGGAAATACTGGAGCAGCAACAGGCCAAGGATTTGATGTGAATTCAGATTCTGATAGTTTGAGGTTAAGCTGCTAATTAGAATGTCAAGTGGAATAGACAGTAGAGTCTAAATTTTAGGAAATAATTTAGCAATACAGGCAAAACTTGAAGATATATGAGCATGTTCATAAAAGGTAAAATTTGAAACTTACTAGCAGTTTCCTCTAAGGAAATTTGAACATACTTTTGGAGACCCAAAGAATCTGTCTTGTGTTATTGATCCTTCTGTCTCCTTCCTGTGTTTCCCTCAAAATTAAAACCTCTCTGAGGATTCAGACTATGCTTACTTCATCTCTGTAGCTCTCTTGTCTTATGAGATAGTGCATTACTCTTAGGAGACAGAAATCATTCAATCAATATTTATTAAATTAAAAGGTCCTTATTAGCATGAACATATAACTAATGGATGGATTCAATGTATGTGGAATACCAGAGAACAGCAATATGCCTTCATGTGTATGTGCCATTAACATTTAAGTCCATCTGTGACCATAACCCAAAGCAAAGAGAAAGAGGTCAGACATTCATGTCATGACTTGCAGAGGTGAAGCCTCCAAGTAGGTGCTTAAAAGAACATATCTCTGTTTAGTCACTGCCAACCTGTGGAGGCATCAGGAGTGTCTTGTGTAATGTGGCTCAAATTCAGATAGCTGTCAACATGTCATGAGAACAGGAGGAGTTCCTTCCTTATACTTCCACCCAGTTAAAACCTGGAGTGAACATTGAAAAGACAGTAAGATGAACTAGACTTGGCTAATTAGTTGAGTTCAATTAAGAAAATTGAAAGCACTATTGTTTCCCATTTAGATAACTTCTTTATTCCTAAAATTGTTCTTATTAATTTTTTATTTTTTATAAAACTCTCCTTGGGGAGTGTAGCAAAAATTGTTTTCCTTTACATTGATATAAAAACTAAAGTCTGAAACTACACTATTCCTAACCGTCCCTCACAATACCCTGATGGAAGTGTTTTATAGTAGATTAAAAGGGCTTCAAAGAGCCTGAGGAAGACTTTTTTGATATCCTTGTAAAACATCAAGTAGGTCTGCATAGTCTTTTTATTCGGTATATAGCTCAGATACCATTGAAAACTTTGGTATACGAGTACAATTTTTATTCAGGAAGCATTCATTTTGTATTCAGAAATTGTAATCTACTTCCCCATCATTACATTCTAGACATTGAGTATATGCACATTTTAAAGGGTCCCACATTTTAGTGGGAGAAACTGAACGAATACATATATTTGAGCATATTTATAAAAAAAGGCTTAAATTATTTTTCTGAAGTTACTTGTGTTTGATTGCTTTTGAAGCATTGATCTCAATCTCTTTTTTTGTCATTGAAATGTGATGTAAGTTCTATCTTAGGAGGAAAAAACTCTAATAAGATTTATAACCTCATGCAAAGCATTAAAAAGTAGATTTAAAGAGGGTCTGCTGTGGAAGACCCCTCAATTCAGTCATTTGGGGTAGGATGAAAGCAAGTTAGGCCACAATATTCCCAAATGTTACTTCATGTTATGGAGTTCTTATGTAATTTTACAAAGCATGCATGGCAAACTGATGAGCATACATTAGTTCCATCATTTACTAATGATAGAGAAATACAGGAGAAACTAATCAGAACCTTAGAAACTTGGCCTTCAAGCAAAAGTCAAATGAAAACAAGAAAATAACTCCACACAAATGATGAAGACCCAAAGGCAGGTTGGTTTCATGGAAGTGCTCTGCCATTCACACATGGCGAAGTTCCTATGGAAACCAGGTCTGCACAGTATAATGGTGGTACTTACCCAGGACACAAGGAGGTAGTGGAGATATAGAATCTAGAGTATTTGGATGTTCCCATGTACAACTTTCCATAATAATAGCTGTAGAGTAGAATGCGATTCACAGGCAGGGTTTATTTCAAGCTACTACAGTGCCTATTATTATTCTATATTCCTATTTCCCCCCAAACATTGTGACCTTATTAAGTTAAAGACAAAATGTTACTTATTTCTAAATATTGGGTCTGGGATAAGGGGAACAGTAAAATACTTTTTAAATGAGCAAAATAAATAACAAATAATAAATAAGTAATCAAATACATATAATGGCATGCGCTAGGTGCAATGGGTACTAGATTTGACAATGGGCCATGAGAGATAAAGAGTAATAAAAGGACCATTTGAGTTTTAACAATAGTTCTTCATTCTTATCAAGAAAATTACATACTATGTTACTTTGTAATATATTTGAACTAGGTTTAGTTTATATATATCTATATGCACATTTAGCCACAATACATTTTGTATTTGTTAGTAAGAAACAGTATATCATTTTAAGCAATTTAAGCACACAGGATTCTTCCTGCTGGCATAACTGAAGCTCAAAGGGAAAACCCAACAGCTACATTTCATTTAATAGTGTGTGCCAATCAACATAATTACATGCTTTAAAAAAGCTAGTTTTAGAACATTCAAAGGACATAGTAATTCTATAGCAATGGGAGCCATTTCTGTTCTGAGACATTTTAGTCACTGTAATAAAGTCTAGTTCCACTTTTCTATATTTGACTGCTGAGAGCTTTAAGCCCCATCCTTCTCTTTTCTTCTCTGTCTCACATCTGGACATATTGTTAAGAAAGCCCAGGTATTCTCTCCTTCCATGCTATTGGTAGATTTCTACCATCAAGCCTCTCCCCATTCAGGACTCTCAGCTTACCACACCCTCTAAAAACCACAGAACCCAATCTAGTTGCATTTACCTGCTCTCTCAACCCATGTCAGACCTCCATAGGGCTTCCCTGTTCTTTTTTTATTTTTATTTTTATTTTTTTTTTAGTTGTAGATGGACACAATGTCTTTATTTTATTGGTTTGTATGTGGTGCTGAGGATTGAACCCAGGGCCTCACGCATGCAAGGCAAGCGCTCTACCGCTGAGCTACAATCCCAGCCTAGGCTTCCCTGTTCTATCCAGAAACAGGATAGATTTTTATCTTTATTTTCTAAATAACAAATAATTTCATATGTTGGTGTTGGGCAGAGGAACATTTGTTTTAACAAATTTTGGTTAAAAAATTTTGGACATGAATTTTAATCAAATCATGAATAGAGGTTCCTCTAACACTATACCAAGTCTTCAACAGTTTAATCTCCTAGTTATTGGTTTTCTACTCTTCTGCTGTTCTTAGGAGAAAAATAAAAAGTTAAATATCTGTTCTTAGGTCCCATAGAACTTAATTCTCTTAGAAATACAGCTTTAGGGGCTGGGGTTGTGGCTCAGTGGCAGAGTGCTTGCCTCGCACATGTAAGGCACTGGGTTCGATCCTCAATACCACATAAAAATAAATAAACGAAACAAAGATATTTAAAAAAAAAAGAAAGAAATGCAGCTTTAGCAAAGAAGGAACTTAGGGAAGAGGGCAGAAATGATATTATTATTAGCAGAAGTTGAAAATATCCACCTGCATAATTCTGAATTGGTTCTGGCATCACTAGTCTTTCAAAAATACATTCAAATAGCATCATTACCAAAAGGTCCATAAAAGAGCAGGAAATTACCCTTTTTATGCCTACATTTGATTGGCCGCTTGTAGTGCATTAATATCAGGGTATGTGGCACCACTTCCAAAACTAATGTTAAGGAAATTAACATGGACATAGGAAAAGTTGTGTTCTTGTGAATAGTACATTCTCAAGTGGAAAAATGCCAACATATATCTATTATTCATAACACAATAGCTGTTTAAAATACAGTTTAGAATTTACTCTGTGCTAAGCATTTTACAAACATTGCATTTATCATTATAAAGCCTTATGGGTTAGGTTCTATTGCCATTTTCCTGACAGAGACCCAAAATGTTGTCAGAGATAGAATTTTTTAAATGGATATTCCTTTTTTTTGTTAATATTTTTTAGTTGTAGATGGACACAATGTCTTTATTTTATTGCTTTGTATGTGGTGCTGAGGATCGAACCCAGGGCCTCACGCATGCAAGGCAAGCGCTCTACCGTTGAGCTACAATCCCAACCCCTGGATATTCCTTTTTAATTGACACACATTTGTACATGTTTTTGAGGTACAGGGTAATAATTCAATACCTACATATAATGTATAATTATCAAATCAAGGTAGCATTTCTGTCTCCTCAAATGTTATCATTTCTATTTGTTTAGAACATTCAGATTCTTCTTTGCCTGCTCAGTTTTACCCATATTTTTCTCACTCCTTCTATGGTTTCAAATCAACATTAAGGCTATGGGATTTCTCGCTTCTTGATAATATTTTGGAAGTATAATAAACCTTTAAGAAGATAATTAGCTGGTAAGATTTGGAGAGAATCGCCTTTTCCCTTCTAGAACATAGGGAATTAAAACCTGTCCCAGCTGAAAGGACAGATGAAATAGAGAAATTTCATAGAAAGGAGTCCTTTATTCATTTCAGCTACATTTCCCAAAAAAATATACACCATGACCTTAGAAGTAGCTAGACTGTGGAATATACACCTTTAGATTCTTTTCAATGTTTCATTACTTAATTATGTCAGAGCAAATGTTCTGGGAAATGTGAGGACACAGAGGTGGAGGTCATGTTGCTGATTTTAACGTGCTTACAATACAACCAAGAAGATGACCTATGACTCAGTAGTTTGTCTACCTTTCAACAATATGAAACATAATCTTATATTAATATAAATGGTTTTATATTATAAATAAGTATTTTTAAGTACTGGTTTCTATACTTTAGAACAATTATAGATTCACACTGAAATTGAGAGGATATATAGATTTTCCATATGTAATGTACTAATTTTAAGTATTAATTTCAATTTTTCTTTTGTCTTGAGTCAGTGCCTAAATTGATTTCATATCCCCAGTCTTTGAAAATGAAGATGCTTCTTTTTAAAACAGCTTATCATTTAACATTTTACTACCTTAAAGCTAATTATGCATAATCAACAGGCACAAAATTTAAATGAAAAATATCAGAGGGGGCTCAATAATAAACTGGGAAAATTAAAGGTTAATTTCAGGAGTACTGAAATAATTCTTTAATGCAGCTGTGAAGAGAAAGAAAAGAAAGGTAAGAATAGAGAGTTTATTAGATCATTTTTACAGTAATTCCTAGAAAATATTTAAGCACGAGGAGGAATACTTTGCTGCACAGAACACTTCAAAAGGTTATGTAATTTTTTTAAATGAACAAAATCATTGAACATCAGGAATGCACAAATTAAAACTACAACCAAATACCACCACATACTCACTAGAATGGTTAAATCAATAAGGTATATCATACCAAGTGTTGGCAAGAATGTGGAGCAACCAGAAAACAGACATTATCAGATGGAATCTCAACTGGAAAAACTACTTGAGAACACTGTTTGGCAGGATTTTTAAAAAATACATGGGCTATAATCAAGCCACCCTACTTCTGGCTATATGCCCAACTGGAATGTATATTAATACATAAATATATCTGAACAACAATGTCCACAGTGGCAGAATTAGTAGTAGCCTCAAATAAAATCATAACAAATATCAACAATGAAACAGACAAATAATTTATGGCATAGTCACATAAGGATGAAAATGAACTACAAGTGTATAATTAAGATAGATGAAGTTTCCAAATATAATGTCAAGATAAAAAAGTCAAACACTAAAGAATGTGTTCTCTTCAGTGAGTAAAACGAATATGGAAATAGAAATCAGGATAACAGTTAACCCTGACAGGTAGAATCTAGTAGGTAGGGGTCACCACAAGGGCTTATGCAAGTTGGTGATGCTCTGCTTCTTGATCTAGTTGCTGGTTACATGGACATGTTCACTCTATGGAAGTTCACCAGGCTGTAAGCTTAGGCTTGTGTGATTTCTCTATTATTACAGAACTCAAAAAAAAAAAAAATTACTGTAAAAATCATACTGATTGCTTTGAAACATTAAATTAAGAATTTCTCAGATGAGGTTAAGAAAGTAGGATTCTACATGGTGTTAGAGCTGATGTTTCCCTGAAGGCATCTGCCAATCCTTTGAGTGCCAGGGAAAAAATCAAAGTCAAAAGTCTAAATAAAAAAGAAACTCATGTTCAGACCCTACAGAATCTCACATCTAAAAGTCAACACCCACAGCAGGCATAATAGACAAAATCTTTTATGCAGAATATATCTTGGTTTCATGTATTATACCACTTATTTTACAAAATTTTATAATCACAAGTGTGCATTTATATGGGACTGGGTACTTGTGTGACACCAAAATTGTAAATTTAATTTATACTAGATGATCTACCATGACTGGTAGATCATTCAGTTACATAAATTATAAGCAAATTTTCTCTGGAAAATACACATTACCCACAAATAATACACACAGAAAAAAAATACTAAGGAACATGAGAGCCACACACACACATACACTATCAAAGTAAATTTCCATGACAGACAATCATCAGAAATAATAAAGCGAAGCAATAGATGAAAAGGATTACAGACATTGGAATTACCAAATAACTAAAATAAAATGTGTTTAATCTATTTAAAGGAATAACAAAATTCAGCCCATGAAAGAAATCCTTAAAAAAACCAATAGGCATATTTGAAATAAAAACAATAGAATCTCTAAAATTGAACATCTAATAATTGAGAGTTGGAACTGAACAATCAGGATAAACAGCAAATTTGACACAGCTGAAAGCTGAATTAGTGAGCCAAAGACATATCTGAATGAAATATGCAGAATGCAGCAGAGAGAGACGAGATGGAAATCGTGAATGAGGTCAAGAGAAGTGAGGGACAGAGTGAGGTCAAGGAAAGTCTTCCCAAGGTTTTCCAGGGAGAGAATGATCATGAGGCAATACAGGCGACAATACCAGCAAAGAATTTCCCAAAATTAATAAATGACAGAAATATTCATATTAAGGAAGGACAATGAATTTTAAATAGAGCAAGTTTTGTTTCTTTTTTAAAATCAACTACTGGACTGAAGTAAAATTGTAAGACAACAAAGATAAAAAAGAAGAATTTAAAAGCATCCAGAAAGAAGAATCAGAACAAAACATTTTTCAAATGATAATTTAATATTATCTTTAAGTGTTAAGAGAAGTAGGAATGCATATGCAGAAAAACTTTTTCATGTCGAAGTACAAAACAAAGAATTTTTTTAAAAAGTTTATATATATATATATTTAGTTGTGGATGAACTTTTATTTATTTATTTATTTATTTATTTATTTATTTATTTATTTATTATGTGGTGTTGAGAATCGAACCCAGTGCCTCACACATGCTAGGCAAGTGCTCTATCACTGAGCCACAACCCCAGCCCCAAAAACAAAAATTAAAAAAAAAAAAAATGTAAAGAGGATTCTTTACTATGGACACCCTCATTAGAGGAATTTCTAAAAGCTGTAATTTAAAAATAAGAAAGGTATGAGATAAAAAATTAACACTGAGCATAGAAAATATATTTTAAAAATCCATAAATATTAACTATTATCTTTTTAAAGCTATAATAATAACTTCTAAAATGTGAGGTAAATACGAAGAAAATAAAGATCCAATTTTTTGTATTGTTTTGCATTGGGAGGAGGGTAAAGCCATTGTTTAACTTTATTAAGTTTACTATTCAGTCTGTTTTAAGTTAAATATTCAGGAAATCTTTTTAGGGTTATTATAAAATAACAGAATTAGGGTCTAGCTGGGCACAGTGGCATATGCCTGTAACTCCAGTGACTTGAGGCAGGAGGATTGCAAGTTTGAGATCAGCCTCAGAAACTTAGCTAAGTATCTTAATGAGACCTTCCCTCAAAATAAAAACTAAATAAAAAGGTCTATGGATGTTACTCAGTGGTAAAGCACCACTGGGTTCACCCTGGTACCAAAAAAAATTTTTTTAAAAATCTAAAACTTACAAACTAGAAGAAAAAAATACAACGATAAAAGGTAGTCTCTTTGATGCAAAACAATGCAAAAAAAAAAAAAAAAAACAAGAGTAAGAAAGTAAAAAGAAAACCAACATCCAGCCAGGCGCAGTGGTGCAAGCCTGTAATCCCAGCACTTAGGGAGGCTGAGACAGGAGAATCACGCAAGGTCCAGGAGCTAAGGAATTCAGTGAGATCCTGTCTCTACATAAAACACAAAAAAGGGCTGGGGATGTGGCTCAGTGGTTGAGTATCCCTGAGTTCAATCTCCAGTACCCCAAAAAAAGAAAACCAACATCAAAAAGGATAAGTAGGTACACTAAAATCATATTTTTGAAAATTATAATCATAATTAAGCCAGTATTCTCAAATGAACTAGAATTTCCAGTTAAAGCTAGTTTTAATAAATATGGGAGAATGGGTACTATACAGGTAGATTCAATCTTTTGTAATAATGGAACAAAATTATAAATTAATTAAAAAACAAATATAAAAAGCCTATTCCTTTGGAAAAAAATTTTTATAAAGCACTTCCAAATAAATCTGAATCGAGTAATGATAGAATTTATAAAATACTTAAGAGTGAATAAAACTATGTTATTCATCAAGTATGAGGGGTTTGTAGCTATATCCATAGAGTTAAATCACTGTATTAAAAATAAACATTAAAAACTAATACACAGGGGCTGGGATTGTAGCTCAGCGGTAGAGCGCTTGCCTTGCATGTGTGAGGCCCTGGGTTCGATCCTCAGCACCATGTACAAAGCAATAAAATAAAGACATTGTGTCCATAAAAAAAAAAAAAAAAAAAAAAAAAAAAAAAAAAAAAAAAAAAAAAAAAAAAAAAAAAAAAAAAAAAAAAACAGGGACTTCTTTAAAAAAAAAAACTAATACACAAAGCAACTTACTTAAGAATAGCAAAATAGACTCAAATGAAGAAAAAGTAATAGTGAAAATAGAAACTGATAACTAGAAACACAATTATAGAAATTTAGAACCCCAAATCTATTTGCATGTACTAACAAAGTGGCCTGGCAATTTGACAAAATGAGATAAAAATAGAGGAAGAGAGAAAAACAGCAACAGAACTTCTCAGAAAATGAGAAGAGGAAAAAAAAAGAATGGAGAAAATTATGAGAGACAGATAAATTGAAGCTAAGAAATAATAAAAATGTAAAGGTGTAATGACTTGACATAATGAATACAGAAGCAGGAAATGTACTTGAAAGAACCATTCCACACATGTGCAAAAAGCAGGGGAATGTGTCTTGAAGAAATTATAAGGGTTTTGGTGAAAACTGTGCAGTTAACAGGTAAATGGAACCCCAGTGAAGAGTACTGGCACCACTGATTCTAGCAGATATGTCAAAGGTCTGAAAATGTTAACTGCACTTCCTGATGTTTGGCCTGTTTATTTATTTTGATTCTTTCTGTTTTATTATAAAACAAATGTAAGTACCTACCACTGGTGGTAAGATTTAGTGAGGGAAAGATAGAATTAGACTCAATGGTGATGGAAGACTAAATAAGATTAAAATAAATAGCTTTATTAATCAGGTCATTCAAATAAATGACATCTTTTTGGTGACAGAAGGTAGTAGACACAAATGTAATCATAGAATTTGACCTAGTAATTTTATCATTAAGAATTTATCTTAAGAAAATTATTTAAAAGATGAAGGAAAACTCTTAAGATTTTTCTAGAACTATTATTTCCTTTTTATCTTTTTGGTTTTTTTTGATACTGGGGATTGAACACCCAATTACCACTAAGCCACATCCCCAGTCATTTTGATTTTTGTTTTGTTTTGTTTTGTTTTGAGACAGGGTCTCACTAAGTTGCTTTGGGCCTCATCAAGTTGATGAGACTGGCCTTGAACTTGTGATCCTCTTCCTTAGCTTCCCAAGTCTCAGAGTATAGGTATGTGCCACTGTGCCAGCTTAGAACTATTAATTCTAATAGTAGTCAATGAGGAAAAAAGCTAAAGCATAATAAATAGAAATTTTCAATTAAGTTATAATTGATATAATAAGTATGAAGATTGTTTCAGACAACAGAAAAGTGTTTAAAGAATAATGTTAGGTTTAAAAGATAGCACAAAAATCATGTATGGTTGTTGTTACAGTTTCATGAAATATATATTCCAACAGTCAACATTCAGAAGGGAAAAAAAATGGAAATTACTGGATTTTGGTGACAGAATTATGACTAAGTGAATTTTTTAAAAATCTATTATATATAAAGTAAATTTTTAAAAAATCTAACATATATATACAAATTTGGGAACTAAGACAAAAATTTTAAATCTTGTAACTGTTGACTAGTATGCACAGTGGTGGTAGAGACAGGCCATTAGTTATTACTTTTGTGAATTCCCAGGAAATTCACAAAACTAGAACACAAATATACAATTATTTTAAATTAGATCTAAAGCTACAATAATTATATTGCTTTTCAGTTTCACTTAGATAAATATGAAAATTAACAGTAATTTTCAAAATGCACAGCTGAGCACAGATTACTAGGAAGTGTCTGATGTGAGTTTATTATGAACAAATAGTGTTCAATCAATTCAATTTTCACAGATGACATAATAACGGGCCAGGTTAGAGCCAGTTGGACAGCATGACTTTGGAAACCTCCCCTCATGATATTCTCATTAGTAAAATAAAAACACTGGATTTCTGTTTCATGGACTAAGCACGCCATGAGACATTTCCAATAAGGCTTTTAAAAACTGTTATACTTTGAGGTCTGAATTGGGTTCAAAGATGCAAGAAATTTGGGTGATTTACAATATTAACGAAATATAACATGTATTTAAATGTCTAAACTTTTTTTTTTAACTTTTAGTTGTAGATGGACATGATACCTTTATTTTATTTATTTATGTGGTGCTGAGGATCAAACCCAGTGCCGAACACATACAAGGCAGGTGCTGTACCACTGAGCTACAACCCCTGCTCCCAATGTCTAAACATTTGACTATGTCCAATTTTAACCTCTGGTTTGTATGCCCGATGGTGAAAAGTCATATTAAATGTCTACATTTTTAATGACTCAGTGCTGAGAAAAAAAGATTATTAACTTGATCCCGATCTCCCAGCCTGTACAAAAATCAACTCAAAATGGATCAAAAACTAAATGTACGATCTAAAACTACAATAAGAGCACATAGGGGAAATACTTGAAGATACTGGTATAGGCAATTATTTTTCTGGAAAGGATCTCTAAAGCACAGGAAACAAGAGCAAAATTTGACAAATTGGATTGCATCAAACAACAAAGCATCTACACAGCAAAGCAAACAATCCAGAGTGAAGAGAAAACCTACAGAATGGGGGGAAATATGGATGAGAGAAAATAATTATTCATCTGACAGAATGTTAACATCCAGAATATATAAAGAATTCAAAAAACTAAACTACAAAAAGTAATCCAATTTAAAAATGAGTAAATGATCTGAATAAACATTTCTCAAACAAAGAAATACAAATGGCCAGCAAATATATGAAGAAATGCTCAACATCATTATCCATGGGAAATGCAAATCAAAACTACAATGAGTTACCATCTCACCACAGTTAGAGTAGCTATTAATAATAATGATAACAATCACAACAATAAATATTGGTGAGAATGTGGAGGATAAGGAACTCTTATACACTGTTGGTGGAAATGTAGATTAAGAGTTCTAGTAATGTAAAAGAGTAGCATGGAGTTTCCTAAAAAAGTAAAACTGAACTACAATATGATTCACCTATCCCACTCTGGCAATATATGTAAAACAAGTAAAATCAGCATACCAAACAGGTATCTGCTTGCCCGTCTTTATTGGGGCACTATTCACAATAGCTGAGATGTGGAACAAGGATAGGTGCCTGTGAACAGATGAACAGATAAAGAAAATGTATCGATATGCCATGGAATGTTTTCAGCCATGAAGAATGAAATCTTGTCATTTGTAGCAAAATGTATGGGCCTGGAGGACAGTATGGTAAATGAAATAATCCAGACATGGGAAAACAAATACCACATGTTCTCTCTTCCATATGGAACTCAAAACCAAACAACTAGAAAGCAGTATAGTGATTAATTGGGATTGGGAAGGGTGCCAGTTGGTTGGAGAGGATGAAAGAAAGGTGATTAGATATGATCAATGTGTGCTGTGTGATGGAAATATGACACTGAACCCCATTAATAAGTACAATTAAGGTGTTAATAAAATTTTTAAAAAATAGATTAAAAATAACGTAAAATTCACATCTTTAGAAATTATAAAAATATTTACAGAAAATCAACCTCAATTTGGATGATGTAGCAACTTCTCTCCTAGTAGGAACAGACTAGGTTGAGTGACCTGAAGTTTCTGTATCTGTCTCTGGGTCAGTAATCAGACTCACAGCATGCATACTAGTGCACAATCACTTATCTATCCACACAGACTTGTCTGCCCAGTCTCAGAGATGTGTATATCTCATAATCCTTACAGAGACATATTCCAGGAAGCTACTACCAATTAATAAAACCTATTTTTCATCCAGACCTCATTAAAGAGAAGATGAATAGATGAATGAACATGAAGTAAAGTTTGAAAAACATCTCTCCAATTTCACTTCTAGAATTGTCAACCCCATGGAACTGATTAAACCAAAAATTTAGATACACAGGAGTAGAGGCTTTGTTTTGGTCAAGGGCTTAACATCCCATTTCAAAGAAAGGCACAAAAATAATATTTACTCAGAAATCAGGGGATGGAAGTCAAATCAAAGGACATTTGTTAACTAGGTTAATGTTCGAGTAGAAATAGGAATGTTTTCTCTTAACAAAATCTTATTATTATAGAATAACAGCATCACTGGATAAACAAGTATGAAGCTGTGCCAAGGACAAAGAAAGAAACCCACTTCTATTTTTGCAAAGAATTAGGTGATGTCTAGTGTAAAAGAAAAACATGTCAAAGCATAAAATTGAGATGTTTTATTTGACCTTATAATTTAGGTTGTTTTTCTCATTAATGTACAAGCATATTATATATAGTTTCCAAAGTCCAAATGTTGTCATAATAAAGTCTTCATTGAAAATCTGATGAAGGGCAAAATAAGCAATGAGATTAAAATATAGAGGTTTCTCATGCCCATATCTTTTTAAGAATCAATGGTTATGTTGTATTAGCTTATAATTTGGCTGTTTAATGACTTTGACTTTGTCTTCAAAGAATTTAATATTATTTTTGCCTTTCTTCCACTAAATCTGTCATTTCAAGACTGCCAATAGAAAAACCCAATATCATGGAAATATTTCACAACTCTATGCTATATTAGGATGATACTGAAACCAGGTGTGGTGGTGCACACCTGTAATTCCAGCAGCTAGAAAGAGTGGGGCAGGAGGATCTTGAGTTCAAGGCCAGCTTAGGCAACTTGTCAAGACCCTGTCTCAAAATCAAAAAATAAAATGGTGTAGGTATGTAGCTCAGTGGTAAATTGTTCCTGGGTTCAATCCCCAGTACCACACACATACAAAAAAGAGAGATCGAAAATGTTAAGTAAACAATATAATTGACAAAAACCAGCCTGGCACATCATCTAGACAGTGAGTTGCTCAATCTCCCAGGAAAATAATACATTATTTTAATTCTGCATATTGATGCATTACTGAGAAAATACTTGTAATGGTGAACAAATCCTTTAATGTCAGAGCAGGGTGGTGAGAGATTGCCTAGTTCTTTCTCTCTTCACAGATGAGGAAATCAAATCTTTAAGAGATTAATTTACTTGTGCAGTTCATACAGTTCATGAGCAGAAGCAGAATAATGTCTTCAGTGTTTTCTTCTGTACCACCATGCATATGTAGCCAAAAAAAAAAAAAAAATTCCATGAGTTACTAAAGTGAAATGTCTTCTATAGAATGGCACTGCTCTCAGATGCTAACAATATATAAAAACATAAAAAAGACCATGTGATAAGGAAATGGTGTGAAAGGAATCTCACTGAGAGGCAACAAATAAACTTGCTTCAATGTCTACACAGGGTTTCATGAAGGGTAGTGAAGGTCTCTTCCATCTATCTCAAGTTAGCTGTGAAGAGGCAAGTTTAAATCCCAGTAAAAGAGATGGAGATTCAGTTAAAGGAATACTCCTTAAGCTGAAAGTCATGCATTAGGGCTAAATGATTTTCCAATTTTTTAAAAAAATGACATGTACTTGTTATTTAATTATGCTAAATCACTGCTGAATTCAGTCTATATGTCAAGTGAAACCATTGGAGAAATCAAGATTTTTGTATAAGCCATTAAACCACAAAACCAAGGAAAGTGTATGTGATCTTCAATTTAGAAGCCAGAGTCTAGCATTTCCTCTTTATAGGAGGTGTGAAGCTTTAGGAATCATCAGGGGTCCTGCTTTTGCTGGTAGCCTGAGAAACAATTTCTTTCTTTTGTTTCCTTTTAAATCCATAGAATCTTTCTAGTAGTATTGAAAACTGTGTCTAGGACTGAATTACTAAATCCATTCAATACTGAATTAGTGACTAAACAAAACAACTTTATGAAAATCATTCTTTTCATTGTTCAGTAGACACTAACAATCTTTTACTCTCTCATTTACTAGTTGTGTGATTTTAGGAAAGTAATGGAACCTCTATGTACCTCAATTTCTACATCAGTGAAATGCTAATAATAATAGAATGCATCTAAAAATTATTTTAAGAAAGAGATTAGTTCAATGTAAAAAGCTTGCATAAGAGAGTAAACACCTAATTTGTTTTATAATGATACTTTTAAAATTGTCAGCCAGGCACAAAAGCACATATCTATAATCTCAGCAATTCAGGAGGCTCAGGAAGAAGGATCAGAAGTTTGAGGTCAGCCTGGGCATCATGGGGAGACTCTCAAAATAAAATAAAAAGGGCTGAGAGTATAGCTTAGTGATATAGCATCCCTGGGGTTTATTCCTCTGTGCTGTGAAGGAAGGAAGGAAGGAAGGAAGGAAGGAAGGAAGGAAGGAAGGAAGGAAGGAAGGAAAGAAGGAAGGAAGGAAGAAAAGGAGGGAGGGAGGGAGAATCATCAAGGATTATATGATTCAAATCTGAATCATAAAGGCAGGTTAACTCTAAAAACATATTAGCAAATCAAGCAGCAACATATAAAGATTTGTGTGTGTGTGTTTATGTGTATGTGTGTGTTTATATGTGTGTGTGTGCGCATAATACGAAACACATTGTAATAATTCATGGCATTACTAGATTAAAGGAGAAAAATCACATACATATCTGAATAAATGTCCTTTAAATTCAACCATCATTCATGATACAAATTGGTAGCAACTTTGGAATAGAGGGAATTTACTAAAACTGAGAGAAGACATCAACTATTTATGGTGAAATGTGGAAGCATGTTATTTAACTTCAGGAAGTAAAGATTGCTTGTTCTCTTCATTCCACTTAACAGTCTACTGAAAATCTTGTCATTTTGTACCAAGTATTGTCACTGTCTCCTAGGAGCTTGTTAGAAATGCAAACTTTCAGGCCCTGACCTACTTCTGAACCAAACATTTTCCTTTTAATATGATCCCCGAATGATTCAAATATATTTTAAAGTTTGAGAAGCACTGGCCCCATTAATACAGAAGGACAATAAATATTGTTTAAAACTAGTATACAATGTAGAGTATAAAAATTGGGATGAAAAAATAAATCTTTTTAGTATTCACGGATGATACAACTGTCTACATAGAACACCTAAAAAAAATCAGAAGAAAAATTATTAAAAGTACAAAAAAGTTTTGACAAGTTTTCTGGATATGTGAACAATTAAAAAATTATTTGATTTGTATATAATTTCAGCAAGCACCTAGGATATATAACTTTGAAAATTGCTACCATGCCAGGTACAGTGGTGCATGCCTGCAGTGGCAGCTACTTGGGAGGCTGATGCAGGAAAATAATGATTTGAGGCCAGCCTGGGCAATGTAGTGAGACCCTTTCACAATCGAGATTGAAAAAGAGAGAAGGAAAATCGCTGCCATTGTTACATGGTAACAGAAGCTTACAGTGTATATGAACAAAAGATGTACAAGTTCTTTATAACTGAATTTATGAAATGCATTGAAAACACTAACAGAGGCATAATTAATAGAGAGATACGTCATGATCATAGAAAATATCCTGAACATGTCACTTTTTCATAAATTGATCAATAGATTCAATGAATGTTAATCAATATCATGATATTTTATTTCAAGGCACTTAATAAGCTGTTTAAAAACTTTTCAGAATGGAGGTAATAAAGAATAGCCAAGGCAACTGAAGAAAACAAGGCCAAAGGGAACCCCTTAGCTGATATTGATTATTATAAGGCTATAGAAATCAAGACCATGAGGGTTTGGAACAGAGATAGAAAAAAATGGACAAACAGCACAGAGTAGGCACCCAGGAAATAGACCTACAATGATTAGAAACTCAATGCATGTCAATGGCAGTGTTACCTTCAAGTCGTCAATCAATGGGGCTGAAATAACTGGTTTGCCAGATGGAATATATATATAAAGTGAATTCCTGGAATGCAATAGACAACAATACCCTAGGTTCATCTATGACTGTACATATGGTGTAACTCTATACTGCATACAACCAGAGAAGTGAAAAGTTGTGTTTCATTTGTGTACAATGAATCAAAATGCATTCTGCTGTCATGTAAACCTAATTAGAATAAATAATTTTTTTAAAAAGTGAATTCCTTCTCATACTACATGAAGAATTCAGTTTCATTTGTAAAATGACTTAACTGTAAAAGACAAAACTTGAAAACTTTTTAGAAGATGATTCCTGCCAATAAAAAAGAAACTACTTCTAGTTTTTCAGCAGAAAAAAAAATGCTAGAGGGTTTTTTTTTCCCCATTATTCTTTTCACTGGGAGAAGATATTTCCCATTCTTATGATTAATACGAAATTGCAGAATTTAAGTGTTTTTTTTCTAAAAATCAACCAGAGAAAGATATTTCAGGAGAAAAAAATAGCAAAATGGGGCAGATTTTTGTAGAAGAAATATACATGAGTAATAATTATATTTTTATTACTCAAACTTATTAGTTACCAGCGCAATTAAAATTAAAACCTGGGCTTGGGGGCTTGTATGGTTCAATGATAGAGAGAGTAATTGCTGGGTATGTGTAAGGCTGGGTTCAATTCCCAGCATCCTCCTTAACACACACAATCAAAATTAATACCAAAATTAGTGTCATTTTATAACCACTACATTGAAAAAAATTGTGTCTGACAAAGAACGACTTAGGAAAAATTTTGCAATCTACATATGACCACACATCCCACTTTCTCCAGCATTCACTGAGAAACACTAAATCTTCCATACACATTCACACAGATACCTACACATATACACAGTCAATCAAAGTTAAAATATGGTAAACATTTTGTTAGTTATACAAAAATTATTGTCTGTGGGTTCTTCATGTAAACTGTTAAGCTTTTTTCAATTTTTTGAAGTCAATTGTTAAGACATGAGAAAAACTACTTTCTTGATTCGATATAATTAATATTGTTTATAAAGAAAATAAGTGCTTGGCCAAAAGATCATCTTGTATTAATATATATCACATGATTTTAAAATGTAATACAGAAGCTGGGCATGGTGATGCATGCTTATAACCCCAGCAACTCAGGAGGCTAAGGCAGGAAGATCACAAGTTCAAAGCCAGTCTCAGCATCTTAGCAAGGTCCTTAGCAACTTAGTATGACCCTGTATCAAAATAAAAACTAAAACGGCCTGGAGCTGTCACTCAGTAGTTAAGTACCTCTTAACTACTTAAGTACCCCCAACACACACACACACAAAACCAAAAAACAAAAACCAAGTAATATAGAAATATTTCATTCACATTTACCAGTTCATCTTTTAAACATTCTTTGTATAAAATGCATGAATAGTCTTCAAAAGTCATTTTTGTTAAGAAGATAGATGTTTCAATTTTAATGTAAATTGCAATAAGTGTAAAGATTGTAAATGTTATCAATGAAGACAAGTCAAATGCACTTAGTTATAAAGAATCAAGAGCTTACTTTTATAGTTACCTTTCAAACTTTTTGTAGGCCCTAGGTATTCTTTGTTGTAGCTTTGTCTACTTGGACTGTACTTTCATAGGGAACAGGTGAACACCCAGCTCAGCCATTTACTAGCTGTGTGACCTTGGGGAGGGTAAATAGCCCCACTGACTGTTGATTGCCTTACTAGCAAAATGAGTCTCCAAGGAGCACATATCTCACAGGGCTGAAGCAATCACATGAGTGAAAACACTTTGAAGAACTTTAGGCAAGTCCTGTTTCACAGCAAAGAATCTGGGAGTGTTAGCTACTGTTATTTTCATGGTTCACATTTAATAAGAATAGGCCATGCTTCTGAAAATAGTGTCAAGTCAATGGTCATTTCAAGTAATCTAGGTAACTTTTATTATTGACAGAATTTTATAGCTGTAAAGTTTACAGTAAAAATAAAACACCATTTACAATACTAAAAAAGAGAAAGGAAACTCTAGCCTGACAATTAGCACAGCTAAATGCATTAAAGAAATTTATTACCTGCTGTTTCCATTAAAATGTGCCTATTAATTTTATGAATGCCTTCCTATTCTAGTCAATATTTTTATCAGGTTTTTCTTTTCAAGCATTCACACTGAATATGCTGGAATTTGATTCATATTACCTCCTGATTTCACCCTAGTGATTTCTCTTATCAGATTAAATAAATATGCATATTGTTTATACTAGTGGCAACAGTGATTTTAGTTTTGAATGACAAAATGATGTCTACTCTCTATCTGTATTTAAATAAATTCATGGGCTGGGATTGTAGCTCAGTGGTAGAGCGCTTGCCTCACATGCGTGAGGCCCTGGGTTCGATCCTCAGCACCACATACAAAAAAGTGCAATAAAATAAATACATTGTGTCCATCTATAACTAAAAAAAAATTTTAAGAATAAAAATAAATGCACTAATAAAGCATGCTTAGGTATTTTTTGCTGTCTGAGCATTCTTTAAAGCCATCTTCTATTGAATAGATGAGTCACGATGAAAACCACAAATAACTGTTATTAATTTTCTGTTGTGTTGATGCTGGGCAATGCATCATGGTGGCCATGAAGAAGGAGGGGGAGCAGGGCATGATTACTCATATTGGGGTCTTACATCATTTTAAGAAGACAGAACTAAAAGACTCAAGAAAAAGTGAGAAATAACAGTGTCAGGGCAACCTGGGATTGTGTTCAGGAGCCTAGTGAAAAATAACAGAGAAGGAGGTGAGGAAGGCGATCATCGGGGAGTGTCTCATGGCGGAGTGGGAACTGCACTGGATCATGAAGAAAAGAAGTGTTTTTGGAGGTCAGTTTTCCCCAATCTGTTTATTAGACTACCAGCTTCATAATTCTGCCACATCTACTTTTCTACTTCATGATTTTTGTTGTATCTCAGTTTCCTCTATACTATTATTTAGTTTTAAAAATTCTAAAATAGATTACTTTTTACAATCCAAAATATTTTGTTTGAAGAGAAATGGTTTGGTATTACTATATGTAGACAGTTTGCCATAAAAAAGTGGGGAATGCATCTGAAAATAAATAAAATGCAAACAAAATAATCTTATTAGTTTCTATACAAGGTAATGTTGCCTTTCAAAGGCTCTGGGCTCGAAGCTAATTTTGTGTTTTTTAAAAAGAGATATTGTACTTCTTTCTTCTCCACTATTCTTCCTTCTTTTCTTATTTTCAATCTTCCTTCTTTGCTCTTTCCATGCATTCCTTTCTTCCTTTTTCCTTCCTTCTCTTCTTCTTTCTTTCACAAATATTTGTTGAGCATCTATTATGTGCCATTACCATTGGGCACTGAGGATGCAACAGTGAAGAAACAGACAAAAGTGTTTGCCTTCATAGAGCTTACATTCTTTTTTTTTTTTTGTACCAGGAATTGAACTCAGGGACACTTGTCCACCAAGCCACATCCCTAGCCCTATTTTGTATTTTATTTAGAGACAGGGTCTCATTGAGTTGCTTAGCACCTTGCTTTTTGCTGAGGCTGGCTTTGAACTCACAGTCCTCCTGTCTCAGCCTCCCTTGTTGGAGGAATACAGTTGATAAAGAAGAAATAAGAGAAAACATAGTCAGTTATAGGTGCTGTGAAGACAAATACAGCGTGTCAGGGTGGAAGGAACAACACAGGCAGGGAAAGATTACCAATAAAGTTATTTATGAGGACTGATCTAAAGGGCAAGATGGTATCCGCCATGCAGATCCTTGGAAGAAAAGATTTCTTAGCATCATTAAGTGCAAACATGATTGACATGTTCAGGGAAGAGCAGTGAAGACAGAGTAGGAAAAGTTAGAAGCTATGTTTTTGAGAAGAGCTCAGAATCATCACTGGGAGAGTGGTAGCGGAGATTAGATCATGTAAATGTTTAAAAGACACAACAACAGTTTAAGTAAGATGAGAAGCTATTAGATGACTTTGAGCAGGGAGCAAAGCATTGTGAGTTGATGGCTTTCTTGTGGAATAACTTTGCATTGTGGAGATTAGACTGGAGCGGGAAAGAATATAAAGAAACTAGTTAGGAGAGTATTGCAAAAGTCTAAAAGAGAGATGATCAACTATGAAGTGCCAGGGGGGAGCACTGCAAGTGGGAATATTGGATTTGCTGGGCAAACTACACCTCCTCACTATACCACACCCCCAGTCATCACATGAAAACATCTACATTTTAGCACCTACGTATTCATAAATGGGGACTTGCATAGAACTATTTGTTGATAGTTATCAGTAATTATGCCTTACTCATCTATAATCCTTAGTGTTGAACACAGTGTCTGTCACAGGTAGGTGCTCAGAGTTCTGTGGAACAAGACTGCAAATGAGAGGGATAATGAAGGCGCAGAAGCCAGAAGCCTCACAGCAGTGTCTGTGACATAAAGACCCATGTAAAAAAAGTAGAAAGGACAAGGACCCTGGGGAGAAGTTGCTCTCAGGAGAACAGGTTCACATCAGAATGTGTTTAAATGCATGTAGGAGAACTAAGAGAAATATGGGGAAAGTGAATTTAAGATGATGGGGAAGAGGTCAAGCTTCATGCAATGTTTATTCAAGGAAAAAATCCATTAGGGGAAAGAGTTACTAAAAGGGCTTAGGATTTACTACATAAGTTCTGTTTTTAAATTAGTAAAACCTTTTGAAGACCTTCAATTCTAACTTCCCATTTGGTAAATAATGTCAGAATTTTGATCATTTTTCTTCTTTTAAGAGGTTTTTTAAAAGCTGTTCCTAACCAACCATATATGTATATTAGGAACACCTGTTTCAAAGACTGGTGTAGAATTGTTTCTTTAGCTATAGAGGGGAAGTTTATTATTTCTAATTTTAATTTGTGTTTTGAAATTACCTTGTAGGAAACTCTCTTTTAAAAATTATCACAATGCGGTACATGTATATAATATGTAATAGCCAAATTGAGGTAGCTAAGACAGGAAACATTACCATCCTGAGATGAAGAAATATGCCGGCCTTCTCAATGTGTATCTTGCTTTATTAGGTATATTTCAAAAGAGCCAAAGGAATAATAGGGAATCACCACCAGAGAAAAAAAGGAAAAGAAAAATCTCACTGCAAAATAAAACTAGTAGGAAGCTTAAGGTAAAACTGAAGGCAGCAAGAGAGAATTCTACACAGCTGTGAATGAATGGGGGCAGAGGCATTGAGGCAGTAGGTCCCAAAGGAAAAATGGCTGGAGGGAGCACATGTCTTTCAATCAATGTATTCTTGATGTTGTATCAGGACACTGGCCCATCTCCCATAAAGTGAGAATCAAAGTGGAAACAGATCTCTTGGAGTTAACATAGAGACCCTGAGCCTGGCCCCGAGTACAAACATAGCCAACATTTTTTTTTTCTTTTTCTTTCTTTAGATGCTGGGGATTGAACAGAGGACCTCCAGACCCCAATAGTCATTTTTGCAGGTACAAGTCAAAATGCTTTCTGTTTCCTAATTCTGGTCATCTCCTCCTTTTCCTGAATAGTAATGACCTCCTAATTGGCCTTGCACTTCTATACTTTTCATGAGTCAAACATCAGGGCTTGAAGCTCTCCTTGAATAAATACTTAATCCTGAATTATCTGGTTCTATTCCAGTTCTTGACACTCTCTTCCCAACTTCCAACACTCAAAATCACATGATTTCCTGGTTAATTCTTGAAAGGCTACCTGTTCTAAAGCCTCCTTCACCTCTTCCTCCTCTCCACCTCCACAATTGTGTTTATAGCCTTCTCTTACTGATTCCGAGGAACATCTCACCTCCCTGTTAACAATATTTGTTGCAATTGTAATTCTACATCTGCCTCCCCCAGAATGTAGAAAGTGCCTAGTACATAGTAAGCACTTAAATATTTGTTAACTGTTGAAGGTTGAATATTTACTATTGATGAACACAGAGATATGAAGACAGTAGTTGATCCTTTATTGAGAATATAAAAAGTTTTTACGTAAATGTACATTTCAGATAAGGAGTAGCTGGCTCTCTGATAAGTTCAAGGGAGTACTGAATAAATAGGAACCAGCCTTCAGTGAGACTAAAAGAGAAGGAAGCACAGGGTCAGAATTCTTCTAGAATATTGTAAACTCTTCTATATTCGTGAGTTTAAAAAATAAAAAAAATAATGAAAATAAAGTTTATGTAAAGTATATTTGAGAATCAATCCAGCTCCTTAGATAAAAATCAAATGAAATTCACTTGGAATAGTCAATTGGATTGCTACATTTACATGTTTGTTCTTGTCCTAAGACAGATATGTAGAAATATGAGAAAAATTAAATTTAAAAGGGTGTTTATTTTGAGTGTAGTTTTAGAGCAAGTCCTATGAGTCAAGGTAAATACTCATATATATATGTTTATGGTACTGGAGTGTACTTATTCTTGTATAAACTCAAGACTTAGAGACAGTTGCTAGCCACACACACACAGCTTCCCTGGCCACCGTTGGACACAAACCTCAATCAAGTGGCAAGAAAAGCTGAGTTCCTGATTACTTCCAGGTGTGTATCAGATGTTTAAGCTGCACGTTAACTAAGTTATTTAGGCTACCAGGGTAACTCTTAACAACCAATGCTATAATCTAAGACCATTTGATTTCTAAGAGAGTGAGAAAAATCACTAGCAATTGTTTTTTCACCCTTGCTCCACCCCTTCAATACATCCACCAGGAATTTTTAATATTTGCTCTTATTAAAGTAAGAGTTCCAGGCAAGGCATCTTGTGGCTTATACTATTTCACATTTGTGATCTACAGGCTGATTCTGAAATGCCTGTCATTTCCACGGCATTGCATGGGGAGAACATGGTAAACTTATATCACCAATGAAACTCCACATCATGTACAATCACAAGAATGGGACCCTAATTAGAATAAGGTATGCTTCATGTATGTATACTAGGTCAAAATACACTTTACTGTCTTGTATATCTAAAGAATAAAAGAAAAAGAAGAACTATACTGCTACAGCAATGTGTTTCAGTCCCCCGAGTAAGAATTATGCTCAAGAGGGACAGAAAAGTTCAACAGTAGAACAATGTTGACTAGATTTAGGAGGCATATAGTTTAAAAAGTGTTTTTTAGCCTTGGAACAAAACATCTATCATTGTTAATATGGAAGTTTATGAAGCCCGATCAGTAGGCTTACCTCAGTCCCCACCCAATAGCTTGTAATTTGCTTATTCCTAAATGCAAATCCTCTGCATTGGGGTCCTTGACTTTTGAAATGGATGCTAACCAATCCCATTGTCAATGACTAGGTCTTGTGCTTCATGCTCTGTCTCCTTCACTTCTCTTTCCCTCTCACTTTATTCATACATTTTGTTCACACACACATTTCCCTTTCTTCCATTTGTTTTTGTTTTTGTTTTTTTATCACTGAAAAGACATAAATCACAATACACCTGCAAAATCAGAAGTCTTGTCCACATAGAACTTCAATCCATACTTGGTTTTGCACCTGAAGATTACAGAAATATTTTATGAATATTTACAGGTAATCTAACAAATATTTATGTAGTTATCAAATATTAGTTCTAAACCATGAAAACACTCCAGGATGTTTATGCAAACTGAACTCTAAACAGAGTTCACTGTTGCCATTTGAATTTCACACATGTGGCTTTCCTATATAGTTTCTGAGAGAACTCCATATTTGTCCAAGGGTTGGTTCATTGCACAAGATTTCTTTTAGGATTAGATGATGAACATGATTTGCCCTACATTCTCTCTCTTGAAAAACCTCATTGTTTTTTTGTTCACAGAAGTTCACTCACTAATGGAAGGCAGAAAGAAGGCAGCCTCTATGGGAACTACTTAATAACTTTAACAAGATGCTTTACAAAAAGAATTGTTTAAAAATACATTTCCTTTTACAAAAAAACTCTTACAGTCCTAAACATTTCAATTTTTAAAGTACCATCAAAAGTAGATGTGCAGAAAAAATGACATATTACTGCCTCCTGTGCCTGGGGTTGTTTGTACAGCAGAGCCTGCTCAGCACCGTAGGAAACTGTGGTAGTCATCACTAGATAGACATTTGCAAATAACAGTACAGGGCAAATGGGGCTATAGACACAGACCACAGAGCTTTGCAGAAGGATATGGTGCAGCCTGATGTACAAACCACAATGAGGCAATGGGGAGCTTATGACCATCTCAATATCAAAGAGTATTTTTTTCAAGCCTGCCAAACTCTAGATGTTTCTCAGCAGGCACTCATCAATGAGCCCAGGGACCAAGCAGGGGGTGACACAGAAAGGCATGGTTGTCTGGGCTTTCCTTTCTCTTAGTGATTTGACTGGAAAATATGATTAAATAAGTTCCTGCTTGCTTCCATGCATTTTCCCTCCAATTTTATTTTCAAATTGGGGAAAGTTAAACTCTCCTATGATTTTATTATCTATAACAATTCCTGTTTCTGGAAGTTAGCTTGTCCTGTTATCTAACACCACAGGGAATCTGAATGTTGATCAACTTCTAAAGTGGCAGCAGGGATACTTTCTTACTGCTTAATTTATTTCTTATTTGTTCTGTTTCATTTGTACAGCCATTTTTCCTACTGGTAGACATTTTGTTCATTTCCATTTTTCACTATTACAAAGAATGCTTTTCAAAAATTTATAAATTATAATTATTTTTTCTTCTTATGCCAAAATAAAAGTTTATAATAGAAAATACAAAGAAAGTTGTGAATATTTAAGAGTATGTGCAATTCTACTTACTCTGAAATACTCAAAGAAGGGTTTGGTAGTGGTGTGGTGAGAGATGTTCATACACTTTTATTTTCTGAGTATAAACATATATGTAAATTTGAAAATTTCAAGAATTAAATGCATAAGTTTGAAAAAATTTGATGATACTAAAATTACTTTTTATAACATACTTTATTTTTTAGTCCTGCAGTACATTTAAAGTATTCAAAACACTATATGTATTTTCTAGCTCTATGTTCAGGAAGTGTTCATTTTTTTTTAAATCACCAAAGAAAAATATATTGTATCAGGCAGAAAATACATTTGGTTGAAAGTTATCCTCCTAGCATTTGAGATAGACTAGAATAAATGAGACTTGGTGTACTTGATCCTAATGAGATGAAGTGAAATCTACCTTCAAATACTTCAAGGCTTCATTACAAAGTAAAATGAGACCCATTCTTATTCCTTCAAAAACATCATATGCTTAGGGAAGTAAGGTGTCTCCATTTGAAAGGAATAATTTTATGTCCTTGTCTCTAAATTGTATACCAATTCCTCCTGTTTTGATTCTACTGTCTCAGATATTTAATTAACAAGTAACATTTGTAGCAAGGGGTTTGTCTATAATTGTATTGAGTCACCCCCTTCTGAGTCATCTATTCCAATTTGTTTTAAAATCAAACGCAAGATATTTGGCTAACATACAGTTGCCATGGGCTGGGAATATAAAGAATAAACCATAAAGGAACATAACAAAATAAGTTTTCTACAGACTAACTAAACAGACATTTATTTAAAAAGAAATACAAATGGACTACAAATAAGTGAAAAAATGTTCAACATCCTTAACAATCAAATAAAATCAAAACCACATGGAGATTGCATCTCACCCCAGTTAGAATGGTAATAAAAAATACACATAATAATAAATGCTGGTGAGGATGTAGGGGAAAGTTACACTTATACATTGTTGATGATACTGCAAATTTACTACGACCACTATGGAAAGAAGTATGGAGATTTCTCAAAAAACTAGGGTTGGACCCATCATGTGTCCCAGCTATCTCGCTCCTTGGTATTTATCTAAAAGAACTAAAATCAGTACACAGTTATGATACAGAAACATCAATGTTTAAGTAGCACAATGCACAATAGCCATGTTGTAAAACCATTCTAGTTGGCCCTCAATATATGATTGGATAAGTAAAATGCGGTATGTATATACAAAGAGTTTTATTCAGCCATAAAGAAGAATGAAATTATATAATTTGCTGGTAAATAAATGGAACTGGAGAATATAATATTGAGTGAAATAAGCCAGACTCAAGAAGTTATGTTTTCTCTTATATATGGAAGCTAGAGAGAAGTAAGAATTTTTTAAAAAAAGTGTGAGGGGGATCTCATGAAAATAGAAGGGATAACACTGGGGTAGAGTAAGGGGAATGAGGGGCGGGGGAGGAGTGGTAAAAGGGAAGAACAGAAGAGGAATGCAATTAACTGAACTGTCAAATGCACGTATAAATATGCGCAATGAACTCCATTTTTATGTATAACTATAATGTACCAATTTAAAAAACAGATCAATAAGTCTTCTTTGATATTTTCCTATTTTAATTTGAACCTTGTTTTTTGATAACAAAAGTTGGTGCTCTATTCACTAAAAGGCATTTTTTAAGCCTCTTTCTGTTACATATGAAGCATTAACTCATCAGCTCCTCCTTTCTTATCCATAGGCCATCAGCATTATACAGTTAAGGTTAATCATGGGAACTGTGTAATTAAAAGTTAGCGAAACCATAAAAAGGAAGACTCTTGATAATAGGAGTTTGCGATCTAGTAGGGGACTTGTGATTAAGTGACATATTGAAGAACACATACACATATGCCAGAAAGCAAATCCATGCTTAGTAAGGGTATCTGTGACCACCCTGTCAGACACATGATAAAGCTTGTCTGAGAAAAACTGAGGTAACAGTGACAAACCTAATTAGGAAAAGGGGTATGGCTTGGGAAAGAATAAGATGACCAAGCTGGGAGAGATAGAGAATAGAATGAATGATGGAATGACCCAAATCTAACAAGATGGAGTTAAACAGGGACATGATTAAACTCTTGCCGTTTGGTTAGAACAAAAACATCTAACTGAGCACTATCAGTTAAGTGCACACCACAACAACAATCAGATGTAGCAACTGAAGAGTCAATGCAATCTAAAGTCACTTCATTGATAAATAATGTCCAGGAAGAGGAAAAATAAAGTCTGAATGATGCTCAGGGTCTCATTTGGAATTTGCTCTTCTCTGGGTCACAAAATTAAACAAAGAATACAAAATGACATAGGAGCTGGTCTAAAGGAAAGGTGTCCATGACAGTATGAGGAGTTAAGGCATAGAAAACGTAGGTGACAGACCTGATGGTTACAGGCACAAAAAAGTGTCAAGTGAAACTGAGATTGGACTTGCCCTGCATAAGCGTAAACTTCACAAGCTGAAGCAAAGCTATTTGGAAGCTTTGAGGAGGCAGAGTTGATTCATCAAAAGCCAAGACCAAGATATTGATGTAGAGCAGGCCAAAAACACATTAACAGCTGCCTGGGAGAACAATGAGCTCTCTGCGTGAGCATTGACAGGGTAGCAAGCACTGACCTTTGAAGGTCATCTCATAGCTTGCTAATGCACTGAAGAAAACGGTGTCTTCTTTCAGCTTGAACATTCTGATTCAAGATGATTGCCCCCTCTTTTGTCTTCCTATATATTCTCAATTTAGCTTCCTTTGAACTAATTTAACTTCCATATCCTCCCCCAAAACTTAAAATATTGTACTTTTAAAAATATGTTGGTAGAGCCAGGTGCAGTGGCACAAACCTGTAATCCCAGCACTTTGGGAGGCTAAGACAGGAGAATCACAAGTTCAAAGCCAGCCTCAGTAAGGGCGAGGCACTAAGCAACTCAGTGAGACCCTGTCTCTACATAAAACACAAAATAGGGCTGGGATGTGGCTCAGTGGTCGAGTGACCCTGAGTTCAATCTCCAGTACCAAAAAAAAAAAAATATATATATATATATATATATATTACATATTTCTATATAAAAATATATATATTACATATTTCTATGTTAAAAAAATATAGATGTATGTTGGTGGATTTAAGGTTTTGAAATATATATAATATGCAGCCAAAATGTTTGATAAATTCTCAAAAGCATAACAATAAATACCTACTTCCCTGTAACTATCTTCTGAGATGAGAAACACTAAGCTCCCTTGATGAAAACAGCTTCTTAAAACATGATGTGCTAGAGCATTCTATTCAGAATAATGTGAGTTCACATTATTAGACCTGTTAGGATCTAAGATACTTGATGGCGTGATTCATAATGAGAGTCCCACGTATTACCCTAGTGCAGTTTTTCTCACAACAAATGTGCAAATGAATCACCCAGAATCTTGCTAAAATGTAGTTTGTGACCAGGAATTCTAGGGTAGTGTCCAGAATCTGCATTTCAACCTAGCTCTCAGGTAACATTCATGATGAGGGGGCAGACATCACAGTTTAAGTATCACAATGGGGCAGATTGTTCATGAATGCAGCATGTTGATTACCAAGGTAATAACTACCTGGGCATTTCTTTGCTTTATATATTAACATTGCTAATGACAAATATCATAGAATTTTTATTCTCCTTTCTTTGATAATTAGAATCTATGATTCAATACAACTTCTTTTAAAAAGGCATTTTTTCCCTTCTGAGTACTAAAGAGGACATCCATACAACCCTGTTTACTTGACCTCAATCAGATCACCAAAATTTATCAATAGACAAATTCCTCAAGATTTGAAAGTTACACAGAATTATCATTTTGATTTATTTTTTATTTATCATAGGCAAGTCAGTCTCTGATAATAAAATTATTATAGTAGCTTTTCCCCAGCACTACATTGAATATAGAAATTCAGGATCAAACGTAGTCTGAGATACCTCTGAGGAGTTATAAGGTGTTGGTTAATTAAGATGTGGAGCATAAGCCAGGCCTGGTGGTGCACGCCTGTAATCCCAGCCCTTTTGGAGGCTGAGACAGGAGGATCCCGAGTTCAAAGCCAGCCTCAGCAACGACAAGGCACTAAGCAACTCAGTGAGACCCTGTCTCTACATAAAACACAAAATAGGGTTAGGGATGTGGCTCAGTGGTCGAGTATCCCTGAGTTCAATCCCAGGTACCAAAAAAAAAAAAAAAGATATGGAGTATATGGTCCAAAAAGACTCAAGTCTGACTGTCCCCAGGTTGCTTGTATTAGTCCAAATTTTAAGGTATTTAAAGAATTCACATTCTTTGAATATGGTGTGAGTGAAATAGTATTATTCTTTTTTCTTCTATTCACCAGCAAAAATGCAAAAGTGATTGATGTTGGTTTGACAAGGCTGCTTACTTCCTTTTAAAAATAAAATTTAGAATGGCATGTGTTGAATTTTGAGCCATTATCTTAAACTGTTGCAGGGTTATTGGGGAGAGGTTGATATTCTAAAGTGGTCGCTGCTCTTTAAATATTGGTATTTAAAATCTAGTCTTGCTGGGTCACTGTTCTAGAGTGACAGCCTTTGGCTTTCTGTTCTTTGGCTGAAATATTCTTTCCTTAATATGTTCCATTCTTTACACAAATGTTAACATGAAAGGCTACCTATCTAAAACTATATTTCCTACTCATTCCTATACTTCCTGTCTCATTTTCTGACTTTGCTCCTCTTCAGCACTTATGACTAACATTATATTTTTACCTACTTGTCTTGAATATTGTCTGTCTTCCCTATATTAGTTTTCTATTGCTGGTATAACAAATTATTACAAACTAAGTGTTTTATAATGAAAAACTTTAATCTTATAGTTCTCTAGGTAGAAGTCTAGCACAGGTGTCACTGGGCTAAAATCAAGAAGTGGGCAGAGTTGTAGTCCTCCCTGGATGTTCTATGGAGGATCTGTTTCCTATCCATAGTCCTTGGTTCATAATCCTCTTCCTCCATCTTCAAAGCCAACAAAGTTGTACCTCTCTGATAACTTCTTCTGTTATCTTACCTTTCTCTAGCCAAGCCATCAGAGATTGTCTGTTTTAAGGTCTATGTGATTAGATTGGGCCCATTTGGATAATCCAAGATATCTTTATATCTAAAGTCTACATCCTTAATTGCACACAATCTCTTTTTCTATGTAAGGGAGCATATTTATAGGTTCCAGGAATCTGGCAGGGGGCATCTCGGCAGTAGTCATTATTCTGCCTACCATATTCTACATTGCAATGTAAGCTCAATGAGGTCACACATTTTTGTTTTGTTCACTGTTATATCCTTAGTATGTAGAACAGCACCCAGCACATGGTATGTACTCAATACATGTTTTTTCTCAGTGAATGTATGAATGAAAGCTGGACTGGATTAATGATAAACACATATTTGAAGTTCAGGTACTAGAACATAGGCCTCTACTAGCTGTGTTCAAAGAGTTCATCACTCAAATTAAATAAATCTTACTTCTTATTTGATATGTGAGAGGAATATTTAATTCACTTCATAGAGAAGTTTAGCGAAACAGTCAATATGATTTACATTGAGGTGGTTTGAAATGCTTAGCTAAAGAAATGTAAAGTATTTAAGACTACATTTTTAAGTTGGTCTGAGATGCTGTTTTGGTTTGTTTGTTTGTGGTCAGTACCTAGGGCCTCACACATGCTAAGCAAGCACTCTATCACTGAGCTATATACTTGTCCCTTTTTATTTTTAATTTTAAGACAGGGTTTCCCTCAATTGCCCAGGCTACCCTTGAACTTTCAGTCCTCCTACCACTGCCTCCCAAGTAGCTGGGATTACAGATAATGTCCATTACGCTTGGATTAGGTAATAACTTTACCTAAATATTCAAGGTTCTTCAGGCTCAAAATATCTGCAATTCTAGTCATCAGTTCACTCCTTGGATTTTCAAAAACCACACCCAAAATGCTAAAGATGATATGTAGGAGACCCCAGAGTGAGCGGATAGCCTTCCTTGGTTAATCACCTGCCAGACACAACAATACTCAGAGCCATGTCCCACACTGAGTATAGCTTGCTTAGACTATCTAAGCAGATGGTGAGATAATGGGAAATTATTGGAAATGTCTATAACTCAGTCTAGTCCAGGCTTTTTGATTAGTTTGGCCATATACCTTAATTTTTCCAACTCACCCTGCTACCTGCGGACTGTTGCTCTCAACCATGTTATTAAAAGATCTTATCAAATAGTATAAATGTCAAAGGTAAAGGACAGACAGCTTTACCATTTTAATCTCTTTAGGATTAGGACACATTTTGTTCAGTACCCTTAGTATAACACAAGTTAATAGCCAATTCCTAATAAAATGACAATACAGCTGCAAATAATTGTAGAATTACTTTGCTAATGTTTCCCCAAAAGCAGTTGGAACTTTTACCATTTATTTTGAGAATATTTGTACAAGAATGAATGCCTTGATGAATTTTACTAACATGCATCAACTTTATTAATTAAAAAAGAACTAAAATGTTGCCTGGAAATCATATGCTTATATTTACTAGAAGAGTGAAAAATCAAGATTTAAAACAGAATCTTCTATTGTCTTAGAAAAGCTGTGATGCCCAGATTAGACTATCATTTTCTCCAGAACTGATGTAATCAAATGTACTAAAAGTAGGCCAAACAATATGACAGTCCTAATATAGATGTGGTTTGCTTCTCTGGGTCTATGACTACACAGGATCGGTTGGAAAATATTAGGCTCTTCTCAACAGACGTATGCATTGTAGAGAAAACTCAACTAATAAACTCAATAATATAATGCAGTGATTCTTAAAGAATAGTCCTCACACAGCAGCATTCAAATCACATGGGGACCTATTAGAAATGCAAAATTGAAGGTTCCACTATAGACCTCTAGAACTAAAAACATTGGGGGAGAGGGAGCAGGGATGTGTGGTCTATTGCCCCTGACAGGTGAATGGTATTTCTAGAGGGAGGTTAAGGGCTCTTTCCATAAAGACAGAATAGTTATGTGCACTAAAGCACCAGGTCACCAAAGGACTTCCTGGGGAAACTGCAAGCAATGCAGTTAGACCATGCAGGACTTCCTGGATTAAAGAGTTTGGGTTATCTGTGGGCAATGGTGAATCAATGAGTTTCGGTCTATGGATTTACATATCACACTTTCTTTAGGAAGACGGGCTCTGATAAGAGAATAAGCTCCAATCTGAATTTTCCAGATAATTTGTCAGGAAATTCTGGAAAATTCCAGCTTGATAAAAATCTGGGCCAAAGCAATGGTAGTGTAATGGAAACCAGAAATTGAAAGATCTTTGGGCCAGGTTTAAATATGCTAGCCAGGGGAAAAAAAGAGGAAACAAGGTGGAATCTTGGGCTGCTTAGTATTTTTATACTTTGGGTATGATGCTTATTTTGCATCAGACATTCATGCAAACTTTTGAAATCTAAATGAGGCTTTTATGTTTAGGTTGGGGTAGGAGTGGAGATGGCTCCATCATGTATGCCGCTGATTCAAATGATCATTATTTGTAATGACAAGGGTGGGAGGAAAGAGGTAGTTGGGAGGCAGAGCGGTTGTGGACACCTTTCTTAACCAGTAGCCACCTAGGTGAGATTGGTGAGCCTCCAAAGCAGTGAAATCATGTGAGATGTTAAGAAAACATGTTCACTTGGGTCTTGTCTAGAAAAATTCCTTTATCTTTGGTCTGGGTGTCTGGCCTAAGCATCAGGTTTACAAGATCCTCAGGTGATTTAAAGGAGGTGAGAACTATTGGTTTAAAAATGTGGAAAGTTTTCCTATTTGTTTTAATTTGATGTGGATTTTTGTATTTTATTCTGTCATCAAATGTCCTAATAATCTTTGATGATGTTAATGAAATCAAAGTGTTGTACATCCCTCAACCTCTTAGGGATGAGACAAAAACAAATGAGATGGTATATGTAAAAGCACAAAAAGCACTGGGCGTGGTGGCACACACCTGTAATCCCAGCACTTTGGGAGGCTGAGACAGGAGGATCACGAGTTCAAAGCCAGCCTCAGCAATGGCAAGGCACTAGGCAACTCAGTGAGACCCTGTCTCTAAATAAAACACAAAATAGGGCTGAGGATGTGGCTCAGTAGTCTAGTTCCCCTGAGTTTAATCCCCGTTACCAAAAAAAAAAAAAAGCACAAAAAGCTGGTATTTATTTGGGCTCAGGGAATAAATACTTATATTAAGTCACTGGGAAAATACAACAAAGTAGCATACTTTTTCACTTTCGCATGTATGTCATAAAATTATCATTTATAAATATCATCTGCTACAACTTATAACAAATATATCTTTTTTTATTGACATAGATGAGCATGCCTTCTTTTTTTCTTTACAGGCATCAGAAGAATTACAAATGCAAACTGGATATCATCACTCATATGGGGAGTTTAATTTTCCTTCTAGAAGTTTATAAATGGCAGGCTCTGAAAATGTACATATTGATGCTCAATGCATATTCTAAAGTAGCTGAGCAACCTTAGTATGTGTGTCATGTACATACAGCATAGCCGTATCACACTGGGCTGGGTTGTGCTGAAGGCATTAATGTCATCCAAGCCTTGTAGAATAATGACTATAAGCAGCAGAAACATCTGGGCAGACATGTAACTAAAGTATTCTGAAATAATTAAAAAGCCTTAAACAAAGAATAAAAATAATTTTTCTAGGGCACTGGTGTAATTATAGTCTTAAAAATTTAGAAATCAGAAAGAATACATAGAAAAGAGAAAATAAATATAAGAAGCCATAGAGAAAAAGAAAATATCAAAAAAGGGCTTATGTGAATAATAATTTGAAATAATTCAGATGCAAGAAAAAGAATAGATTATTGATATGGTTATTTTGGAGACACAGATATGGTTTATATTAAATCCACATGCAGCAAAGAATAGCTTTTAGCTACTTGTAAGATCTAATCATGAATGCTGACACTATTCAGGCTTAGTTCCAATGAACATTTCAGAGCTTTGTGCATTACAGTACTTAACTCCTTTCACTTTTTCTGAATCTTATATTTCTTACAAATTTGTAAAAAGACTATTTAACTCAACCTTATAGGCGTTTGAAAATTTTTTTTTCCTTTTCTCTTTCATATAGTATTTATAATCTATCTACTGTTCTAAATGACATTATGGGAAAAAATATCTACATTTCTATATTATGCCTGAATGAGATAAATCTCATGACTTAACCTCATAAATTTGGTACTTGTTACATGAAGTAAGACCTCAGTTTTAACTATAATACTATCCATATATTATGACAAATATATACTTAGTATATGAACCATTTGGTTAGCTACAATCAGACCCACCCTAAACTTAAGCAAGCTTATCTGAAGTTTACAGAAGATTTACTACAATTTACTGGATGGCATGTGTATATAGTGACTTTATTGTTTCCTTGTTACTGAGTTGTTAAGCAAGAGCTATGGTAGGACATGAGGACAAGCACTGTGCTGGCTGGAATAAAGCATGAATTAGTGAAAAGAAAGGTTCTAAGGATATGCATTCTGGCAAAAAGCTCAGGACAAGATGAGATTTCCAAAAGACAAGTTTGACCATTTTGACCAATCCCCAATTTGTCCAGCTACAAGCTACATTACATATAAGCAAAAAGTTTGCATTTCAAGCGGAGGCCTCCCAATTATTAATTAGAAAAAAGTCAATATATAGTATGTCATAGGAGTAGGTTTAATTGTCCACTGAATAGACCAAAGTAATGCAGGTATTAAACATAAAATGTCAGAAATAAGTTATTCATGCTCTCTGACTTTTCTAATTTAGCAATGTGAAAACATTAATGAAATACTTGACCATTCAAAATTTTGTTAATGACAATTATTGGTCTCTTTATTGCTCAAGGCTAATTGAAATTTGTGTTCCTGTATGTTAATTTTTTGGATCATGTGTGGTTTCTTAAGAGTAAAATAAGGGGCTGGGATTATGGCACAGTGGTAGCGTGCTCGCCTAGCACGCATAAGGCACTGGGTTCAAGCCTCAGCACCACATAAAAATAAAATAAAGATATTCTGTCACCTACAACTAAAAAATAAACATTTAAAAAAAAGAGTAAAATAAGTTCAGAAGTTTCATAACTGTGAAGAAACTATTAGATAACTTCACAGAACAGTTCACAATATATGTGAGAATTTTCTTTAGTGTTTGACAACTTTCCATTTTACATGCAATTACTCAGTAAATAAGTGGCCCCTCAACTTCTTCTTTGAAGAAAGAAGGCTTCCAACATTCTAATTTCAATATTCTATCTGAAAATAACATCATTATAAAGTTAATGAGACTTGGGTGATAAAAACATTTCTCCCTTCTCAAAATGGGAACACTTACTTTACCCTTCAGGTATTGGTAAAGAGCCTATTTTTTAATGTTACTCTCACCAAACAAGACATCTATAGTAAATATATTTGCATGTTACTGTTACAGGGAAATTATACCTTACGAAGATGAAGAAAGAGTATTTAAATTTGGATTAGAGCTGGGCACGGTGGCTCAAGCCTGTAATCCCAGCACTTAGGGAGGCTGAGACAGGAGAATTGCGAGTTCAAAGCCAGCCTCAGCAATGGCGAGGTGCTAAGTAACTCAGTGAGACCCTGTCTCTACATAAAAACACAAAATAGGGCTGGGGATGTGGCTCAGTAGTCGAGTGCCCCTGAGTTCAATCCCCAGTACCAAATAAATAAATAAATAAACAAATAAATAAATAAATTTGGATTAGAGCATCCCTGTTCTCTTGTATTCTCCAGTGTTGAAATAAAATTCTAACTGAACAATTAACCAGTCTTGTCAATTGGTATATAGATTTCATTGTATAAATTGCGGTCTAGGATTTTTTTTTTTAGAACAATGCTGCCGCTCTAAATTTTACTTCACACTTAAAACTGACATCAAGAGTAGTGCCTAGTAACTATGGGCATCATCAAGGACTGTGAAAGAAAGATCTTTGGCTTTAGCCTCTGTCTCAGAAAGCACCAGAAGGATTTATGAGGACAGGCGAGGCCTAAGGGAAGAGCCTCCTATGAGTTCCAGGCCTGCTTTGGTTTTCCAACAATTTATTGGGCATCTCTCTATGGATTACCACTGGCTTCTCAGACCCTGCCTGCCCAAATCAAGTAGACCATTTTACTTCAAAACCTGTTTCCTCTTAGACCCCTAGCTCAGTAAATGGCCCACTATTTGTCCAGGTTCTCAAGGTGTCTCCCTCTCACTCACTTCCACACCTAAAGAATCACCAGGTCCCAGTGAATCTCTGTCCCTAAATCTTTTCACTTGTCTTCATTCCTAACCTTGCTGCTGGTTCAGGCTATGGGAACTTTAAATTATGGAAGGAGTGACCCTGTTGGTCTTTCTCCAGCTTTGCCCTTCCCCAGTTCAGTCTGTACAGTACAGTCAAATCCTATGAACTCAAAGTCTTCCCTCCTATTGAAACAAAGTCCTAGCATTCTCAGCATCATCTCCTATCATTCTCCAGACTCTGCAATTGCCACAGTGCAAAATACATCATTTTCTTGAAAAGAAAAAGTTCTGTTTCTGTAAATTTTTTAAAAAATTAAATGGAAAGACAACCCCAAATTGCTCCAACATCCACCAGACCCCAACATCCACCAGATGGTGCCATGTTCAATTACATAATGGTGTCAGGAACCTTCCACCTTTGACTTTGCATACGGTCTTTGCATATAGTCTGCCCTGTCCTTCATCTGGCTAATCTCTATTCACCATGCAGGATATAGTACCTCTTCCTTAACTGTTCCTTAACCCCTCATCTTCTTCTGCTAAGTCTGGGAGAGTTGCTTGCATGGCATTCTATACTCTGCCTTATCTTGAAAGCTATCAGACTCTATTATACTTGCTCATTACTCCTCTAGCTTGCCCCTTGGACCTCTGGCTTCAGAACAACCATGGTATGACAGACTGGCTCACTTGTAAAACCCTGGCCCATCATAGTGAGAAGTCTATGGTAGGTGCTCTACAAATATTTGTTAAATGAATGAATCCAAGTGCATTTATATACAAAGGCCATAGAGTTCAGGTTTCTGTTTATGGTGTTAGCTATCCAGTTAAAGTACTGTAGGCAAGAGAACATGATAATTAGCTTCAGCTTATTACAAAGAACCTCCCTGCTGAACAGTTTCACACTTCCCACCCCACCAAAAAAAAAAAAAAAAATCCACTTGCTAGTTTTTAAGATGTAAATTTTTTTGACTCTACTTATTCCAGCTTTGGGAAGAACTTGTAGCAACTATCATTGTATTTAAGAGGAGAATTAAATTACTAATATTGGTCTGCCCATTTTGCCAAGAAAATAAAATTACTTCTCTACAGAATTAAAACACCATTTCCTTGAATTTGATGAAGAAACCAATTTTCTTTTGTGTTCTTGCCCCCCAAAAGAATATATGTCTAGACAGAATATTAGTGAAGTTTTTCCATGATATATTCCTTTTTTGCTAGAACAAACTCCATTATTCCTCAAAATTACATAAGTAGCTCACTGTACTTTGCTGCCTACTTCTTATTTTAAAAACAAAAGAAAAAAAATTCAGATGAAAGAAAACCTAACCCATATTTCCTATCGTAGAATTCTACTCCTCCCTCCCAACCACACACAAAGTATGGATTCTCTATCTTTCCCAAATTTCTAAATATTGTAAAATCCATTTTAAGAGGAGCAGAACCATTCACTTTGTATTATTCTTTGCACCAGTGGGCCTCAGATTATATAGCACATACCAGAATCTTTTTTTTTTTTAATGGTCTTAAAATCACCAGTTTTTCTAAAAATGTAGTTTGGTGGGCCTATACCAGGGGGTTTTATTCATTAGGCCTGGGATGGGACCAGAGATTCCTCAGTAATCCTTTTAAACATTTTGTAGAACTGATCACCAAGTCCAATAACAAACTGGTGAACTCTCGTTTGTTCCAACTTCTAACAAGTTCCCAGGTGATGCTGATATCCTTGGTCTGAGGACCACACGTAGAGATTTGACATGCATGCAACTTAAAGTACAAAAACTCTTTTTATATCTATAAAATTATATCACAGTGCTTTGGCATTGCTACCCCACTGTCCTTTTTTTATTTTTGATAACCAGTATCTAACTCAGTGTTGCCACCCAAATATGTGAAGCAGTGTTCCATGCTGAAACAGTGCAAAATACATCATTGTCCTGAAAAGAAAATGTTCTGTTTCTATAAATTTTTAAAAAAATTAAATGGAAAGACAGCCCCAAATTGCTCTAAAGGTTTTACCTTCCACAGCAACACATTTTGCCTCAAATGTGATGTCCTTGTTCATGAGCCAGTCAGCAAAGAAGCTAGCACAAGGAGTAGAAGTAATTTGTTTAAAGTGATAGTGGCCCATTGAAAACCCTAGAATAATGAGGGTATACACATAAGCTCATATGAAGTTCTTGTTCCTTCTGTCCCCTCATTGTTCATTTTGTATTCTCCTAGCCACAAAAAAAGGGGGAGAGTTTTTTTTTTTTTTTTTTTTTTGGTACCAGGGATATAAACTCAGGGACACTCGACCACTGAGCCACATCCCCAGCCCTATTTTTGTGTTTTATGTAGAGACAGGGTCTCACTGAGTTGCTTAGCGCCTCACCATTGCTGAGGCTGGCTTTGAACTCTTGATTCTCCTGTCTCAGCCTCCCTAAGTGCTGGGATTACAGGCTTGAGCCACCATCCCCAGCTAGGGGGAGAGATTTTTAATCATCTCACATCCTTTCCCATTTTAACCATTTATAGCTTTAACTTACAGATGCAATCTTAAGTAATACTCTTTAAACACTTTGTACAACTGATCATCAAGTCCACCAACAAACTTGTGAAGTCCCTTTTGCTCTGATGGCATTGCATGAACTTCTGTGTCCCTGTTTTGTTACTGCTCTGAGAAGTATGAGGTGAAAATCCAGTCTTGAGTTGGGCTTGGTAGGAGGGTTACTTTTGTCATGTAGACTTATTTCAATCTTCTTAGGCAGAAGGTAGCTCTTAGAAAGTTCTAATTCTCATCAGATCTGGCATTAACTAAGTCAACTAAGGGGTATCATAATGTAAAGACAGCAATGCCCTTAGCAACTGCTTACGCAGAAATCAGGCACAGCATACTGTTACCCTCATAGGGCACTATGCATGCTCCCACTCTCCTAGTAGATTCTTTTACAGTTGGATTCTGTCTGTCTTGTTCATTGCTCTATTCCTAGAATTTAGAATAGCGCTAAGAAAATAGAAGGCACTCAATATGTAATATTTATTGGCGTATTGGTTGTCAGTATAAGCATTACAGGAAATGCACAATAAAATCAGTGTAGCAGAGCATCATGGCACACACCTATAATCCCAGGAGCTCAGGAGGCTTAGGCAAAAGAATCACCCATTTAAAGCCAGTCTCAGGGCTGGGATTGTAGCTCAGCAGTAGAGCACTTGCCTCACATGCGTGAGGCCCTGGGTTCGATCCTTAGCACCACATACAAAGCAATAAAATAAAGACATTGTGTCCATCTACAACTAAAAAAATATTAAAAAAAAACAAAAGCCAGTCTCAGCAATTTAGTGAGGCCCTAAGCAATTCAGTGAGACCTTGTCTCAAAATAAAATAGGGATGTGGCTCAGTGGCTAAGCTATCCTGGGTTCAATCCCAGGTACACACCCCCCTCGCGTGCGCGAAAACAATTAGAGTGTAACATAACACCAAAGTCCACTCATTAAACATAACCAAAAGAGAGTTCATTTCTACCAATGAAAGAAATTAATCAGAATTCCTTTTATATAGGACAGAATCATCTTTAACCCTCTTTTTAGAATATATCTATTACCAGACTTCTATCAAATGGAATTTTATGGAACATTTCTTTTTTTTTTTTTTCTTTTAATTCTTTAGTTACAGATGCACGCAATATCTTTGTTTTGTTTATTTATTGTTTTTATGTGGTGCTGAGGATCGAACCCGGTGCCTCACATTTGCAAGGCAAGCGCTCTGCCACTGAACCACAACCCCAGCCCCATGGAACATTTCTTTTTACATTTCAGGACTTAAGTCCCTAGTTTTATACTTGTACAATGCTCATATGAGTAAAACATTTTTTACTTAAATTGTCTTCCAGTTTATGCATGGGAAGGAATTCCTCAGAGAAAATATTATCCATTCTCCCTATACGTAAGGAACAGTTTACGGGCCAAATGCTTCCTCAGGATTGTGTAGGAAGGGAGTAAAATTATTAAGTCAACAAATATGATTAACTATTTTTTTGGTGGTTCTGGGGATCAAATCAGAGGCACTTTACCACTGAGCCTACATCCCCAGATCTTTTAATGGGGTAACTTAAGTTGTCAAGGCTGGCCTCAAACTTGCAGTCCTTCTGCCTCAGCTTCCCAGTAGCTGAGATTAGAGACATGTGCCATTGCTCCTGGTTGTGATTGTTATTTCACAATGGTTTTGTAAAAACCACTTCTATTTTATACATGTATCCATAGTTCTTTATAGCCTCTTCAGCTGAATTTATTCACTTCAGGCTCAGCCTACCTGAGTCTATGAAAGTATCCCCCCAGGGAGCGACTCATTAAAAGAACTTCAGATACAGCTAGGCCATACCACTCAGGGGTGGCTCCTGGGTTAGCCACGGTGACCACTGGCTTATACCTGATCTACTCTTCTTCTTAGTTCACTCAGTCCCTGAGATATACTCTATGAACCTCAGACCCTGGGTTAGATGTCCCAGTTAGGATAGCCTATTCTACAATGCTTTGTTGCCACTTTCAGCTCTGGATCTCCTGTGACCCAAGACAGCCTAATCCAAGCCAGACCCCTCTTATGCCTCTCATGACTCACAAAACCCACCTCCAGGGAAATTCTAATTTTCCCAGGTCTCTTCTAGTATCTCAGCACAATTTTTTTTTCCTGCCAAAATTTGATTTCTTTACCAGTCCTTGTTGCTGAAATCCCATTGAATCCTTCACAAATACCCTAAATCCTGGCAAAGTATGATGTGGATGTCTTAAATTCATTTTCACAGCTCAGTGTGCAATAATGACTAGTCATTCAGCACCCAATAAGAACACTGCCCAGAGAAGACAGAAGTTGGGATGGGGGAGGGCAAAAGAGAGCCTTTTGGTACTGCAACATATTTCCACAGAATAATGTAATTGGTAAATTCTCATATCCAGTGAGGATCAAATTGATGTACTATTTTAGCACTCCCAAAATAATTCTCCTACCTCATTTCTGCAAATAATTTCATTTTATGGAAAAGTTCCACACTGTTTAGCATACTATATCACTTCATGCCAAGTAGATGCTTATTTTAAGAATTATAAAATGCACTCATCAAAAATTTCTGGCACAACATGTGCTATGTATTACAAGTTTACATATTTTTAAAGTTCTTGGCAAGCCTTTTTTGAGGTTCTGTTTAAAATACAATCATGAGCAGAGTCAAATATGATTTTTTAAAAAATAGATAATCAATTCACAGAAGTCCAGCATCTGCCCTACAGGTACTAGAATTAGAAATTTGGTTGAAATCAGTTGGAAATTAATTAGGCAGTACCTAAAAACAAAGACAGGCTATGATATTTCCTTCTACTGGACAACATAAAAGCATCAGAAATGAAATGTATAAACCTCTTCTAGAAACAAAAATCAATAGAGAAGAGCAGTCCAGAAAGCATTAATGCAATCGGTCTGCATGGTGCCAGCTCATTTATAACCCAGGATGGTCAGAGCCAAGCAAGAGCATTTACATTTGTTCTTCTGGTATAATAGAGGGGATGAGAGCATAAAGGATCTGCTGAATCAGATCGTGTCTGACTGAGGAGTGACAGAGGAGTTTTCTTCAATTAATAGCCAGCTGCATAATTTGAGTCAATGCCAGCCCAGCTTTCGTCATGAAGTGACACAGAAATAAATTATTCTATACTCAGGTGCTGGCATGGTAAAGTGAATTAATCTGCTCCAAAGTTGAGAGAGAGGGAAGGACAGTCAATTATGTTGTTTTATGAGTATATTTCAGTAAGCTTATTAAGGATATTGAGTTCATGATCATTGTTTAAATGTCCTAGTGGGTCTGTTTAGGCTCAAATACTTGTTTGAGCATATTCTTGGAAGGGAGGAAGCAAACAGTAGAAATGGCCTCATGAAGGTCATGCTAATTTCTTTCACAGATCAGTGAAATCCATATTCACATTCAATTCTTATGGTCAAAAGAGGAGTGGACAAAACAGTTTATTAAGATCATCCATATGCAGGAATTTTTGAAGAGAGAAGAGAAACAACTGTGATCACACAAAAGGAATCCAGGCTAGGTTTAGAGAGGTCAAGCGCCTGCTAGTTCATTCAGAAAAGATTAACAGGCTCAGCTGCTGGGATTTTCTAGTTAGGTGCCTCTCCTGGTGGTCACAAGTCCATGTGTCTTCTGGCTGCCTAGCCACATTCCCGTCTGTCTGGGTGGATGAGCGCCCACACACAAGCCAGACCTTTTCATTATGGGAAAACTTCTGAGGTTCCACATCAGGCAAACTTTGCTCACCCATCACTTCATATAAATATCTCTTCTATGGGGATTTCTTAAGAGAAAAATCCCCTTGAAAGCAACTAACCAAAACAACGAAGGTCAGAAAAACAGAAGCTCTGTCAACATCTAAGTAGAGAATATACAAGTATGAAAGGTGCTCTCCAAAAGAGGATGCAGCAGCAGCTTGACTTGTGAATTCTTTGCTATCTGTTTACTCCCTTAATTTTCAAACTGTAGCCCTGGAAATATAAACCCACTATTTGAAACATTCCCAGGTTTGTGGCAACAAAATGTAACACACAGGCGGCACAACTGGGGCATGCAGTCCATAAATCCTTTAGTGACAGAAGGGGAGGTGTGGAAATGGACCTTCGTCACTCAGCACCCTGAACTAAAGAAAGCTAGGCACAAAGAAAAGGCAATTGGCACCAGATTCTGGGTTCCCTAGTTCATCGTTAAGAAGGATCTCGAGGATTGAATTACCAAGTTGACGCTAGTTCTATCCATGCCAGAGGGCAAAAGTTAAATGACTGCCAAAGGCCACAGTTGCTTTGAATTTAAGAAGAGCTGCTTGTTCTCTAGTTGTGACAGAAGGAAGCCCTGGTAACAGGGTTTCTTACCACGTCTGGTGATGCGCACTCCCTTTCTGACACAGATTTTAAAGAAAGACTAAGGGGATCAGGTTTCCAGCCTCTGACCCTTAAAATCTATCATCACCAAACTGATGAGAAACAGTCTTTACTACTGGTAACATAGAAGGGTAAGGGCAAAGCAAGAAACCTGTCACTGTTGGTAACTTTCAGAGCAAGAGGAGAGAGAGCCCTACAACCATGTGACACCCTGCTACATCAGTGGTTGGTCAGCCTGGGAGACCTTAACCTATGAAACCAGGACTTATCTCTACAGTGAGAACTGGGGGAAGGAGAGCTGGTTGAAGCTGACTAAGCAAGTGTTTTTTCCAATGTCAGACAGAGCACTAATGTACGCCCTAAAGTAACCCTAAAGTAACGTGGATGGGTATAATCTTTCAATATGAGATTGCATGGTATTTCCCAACTGTGAGTTTACTTTCAATGAACTGACTCTTAAAATAAAGCACTTTATTTTCTAGCACTCCCTATATCATACACAAATGTGTGAATGGAAACAGAAAAATTCTGATCATTTCCTAAAATATTGTTTAAAAGCCTACAGCTTTGCCTTGTTTTTATTAATTTTCTTATGGGGTAGACAGAGCCTCTATTTTTATACTGGCTAAACAATGCATATGGGTCACTTTAACAGACTTTATTATTGAAATACTAATGTATTTATATGCAGTCTTATCTCTTTCATTCAGGGACCAATTATCTAGTTGATGCCTTATTTTTCTTCAATCTTTTCCTTTTGACTTGCTTTTTATAGAAAAAGGATGGTGTGATGGTATCGGAATCTTTGTGCAATCAGTGTGTCCTCGGCCATATACTAGCTAGGTAAGTAAATATTAAACCTAATGTTTTCCTGAGGCTAATACCAATTACATATAAAGCAAAAGAAGCTCAGAGGTAAAGAGAAAAACCAAAACACCACTATGCCCTAGATGTATTCTTGCATTTTATTTTATTCTATTTTGTAACTTTTCATTTATCCATATGCCTTTTTTCATGTGATTTCCTTAAAGCTAGGAGCTGCATCATATTCATCTTTTCACCTTCAGTGCCTATAACAGTGCTTGGCACCTGTGAGAAAGAAATGGAAAGAACAAACATAAACCAAGCAGGTAGCAAGCAACATGGCTGAGCTTTCATGACCCCTAGACCTCACAGGTAAAAAATGTTGCAGTTTATCAGTGATGTTTGGCAGGAAAATGGGTGTTAAAATTAGTTCACTCAGTTTTATCCTAGACAGCTCACAACCAGGCATTTCTCAAGAAATATTTTTGTTGGCAGAATTCATGCATCCAATTTAGCTCTGTTTCCTAAAACCATAGATAACTAAAAATTCAGATAATAGACTCAATGCAAGGCATAAACGTTTTTATTAAACACAAATGAACATTTACTTTGTTAAATGATAGCTTGGCTTTTCACCTGATTATAGGAAAAATACTCCAACATCAATTTGACTTTGAAGAACTGTACTGAGTGAAATTTTAAGTGCTCTCTGCATGAAAAATTCTAGTTTTTCCTTATTGCATGCATTCACAATGTAAATACAATCATCGTGGCATTTCCTTTCACAGCACCCATCATTTAAAAATACAAATCTATGAAGCAAAAGAAGAATTTCTGGCAAACTACATAAAATAGTTTTCTGGCAAATTACATAAAATATCTTGTAAGGGGGCTGGGATTGTGGCTCAG
>PVHX01013383.1:15249-55075 GCA_004024805.1 Geosciurus inauris | reverse complement strand
GTCACAGTGGGGGTGTCTCGTGTCCCTCAGAGTCACAGTGGGGGTGCCACATGTCCCTCAGAGTCACAGTGGGGGTGTCACGAGTCCCTGAGAGTCACAGCCATGTGACCCTCAGAGTCACAGTGAGGATGTTATGTGTTCTTGGGTGAGTATCCGGCCGAGTGGGGATACTGTGTGTGTCAGAGGTTGAGTGAGGTCACAGTGAGGGTATGATGTGAACGACAGCTCCAACCAAGGGTCATGTGTGTGTCGGAGGCCCCAGGAGAGTGTCGTGTGGGCGTCAGAGGCTATGCTGTGTGTAGTGTGTGAGGTCAGAATGCAGGCGTCATGCCGGTGCTAGAGGCCCAGTGAGAACACAGGAGTGCCAGTGTCTGCAGGGAGGGTAGTCTACATGTGAATGTCAGATGCCACAGCAGGAAAGGGTATGTCACATATCAGTAGGAGGACATTGTATCAGTCTCATAGGCCACAGTGAGGGTGTGTCTGAGTGTAAGAGGTCACCAGGAATGACTTCATTTTCACTCATTCTTGGTCATTATTTTGGTGTTACTGTGATTGATGCTTCTCCAGAGAAACCATTGGCACCCATCCCGACCTTATTAAGTTCCCCCATCACAGTTATTCCTACCTTAGTTCACATTACATTTTGTATTTGTACAACTTTCCTGTGAGGGTATTTTATTGCCTGCCTTACCAATAGAATGGAAGTCAGTGTTTCTCAACCTCAGTTACATGTGAAATCCTCAGGAGACTTTTAAAAAAAGTACTAATGTCAAAACTGTACCCAAGAGACATAAATTTCATTATTCTGGGTCTTGGATAAGGCTCAGAAATATTTAAAGCTTCTGAGATGACTTGAGTATGTGAGACAAAGACGAGACTGTCTTGCACAAGGAGTTATGAAGCCAAGCACCAAATTGTACACATTATGCACTTTGTGTCCAGAAGATTTCCTGTCACGTGGCAGCTTTCTCAATGAAAATAGGGGTTCCAAACTTGAGTAGCTAAAGGGAAACATCCAGAATCATGAGTAAAAGGCAGATGGGTATTTGTCAGGGAAAAAAAGGCAAGGAGATAGTTTAAGATAAACCAGGAGAGAAAACCAGAGGCAAGCAAGGTTTTATGTGGGTGGCCAGGGGAGGGGGTTCAAGATACAAGTAGAGCTGGGCACAGTGATGCATGCCTGTAATAGCAGTGGCAGGAGAGTTGTGAGTTCAAAGCCAGCCTCAGCAAGTGAGGCCCTAAGCACGTCAGTGAGACCCTGTCTCTACATAAACATACAATATAGGGCTGGGCATGTGGCTCAAGCAGTTAGTGCCCCTGAGTTCAATACCTGAAACCCCTGGAAAATATACCAGTGGAGATGGCTTAAATTCCCAACCAATTATAGACCGTATGACCACTAACAATTTTTGACATTTTCGTGTCTCAGTTCCCTCATATGAAACATGATAACAATACCCACCTTGTAGCATTCTTGTGAATATTTGGTTAATAAATATGTCAGTATAGCCAGGCCCAGTGGTGCACACCTGTCATCCCAACACTTAGGGAGGCTGAGACAGGAGAACTGCGAGGAGTTCAAAGCCAGCCTCAGCAACTGCGAGGTGCTAAGCAACTCAGCAAGACCCTGTCTCTACACAAAACACAAAAAATAGGGCTGGGAATGTAGCTCAGTGGTCGAGTGCCCCTGAGTTCAATCTCCAGTACCAAAAAATAAACAAACAAACAAACAAACAAACAGTCAGTATATAGTAAGTATTAAGTTATTGTTATCTGGTGTCATTTTCACTAGGCTAAGCATATTTATTTTTTTCTGAAGACACAACTATATACGAACCCAAAGGGAGTGGTGCATTGAAAGGAAAAATCACTCATCTGCCCCTGAAAAATGAGTGCTGTGTATCAACACGATGCGAGTAATGCTCTGAACATTGCCCAGCTGCAGGTCACGACTATACACCACACTGAGTGCTGGGCCCACAACTAATCACACAATCATGAAAGCACTAATAAATTCTCTCTGCTGCAAAGGAAACCCTAGATTTTTTTCTCCCCATTTGCTTTCTGACTTTTTATGACACAGATGTCATGCATAATATAAATATATAATGCATAATATAGACATTATTAAAATACTAGAAAACAATAGAATATTGATATATCAAGAAAAGAAGGTTTGAAATTAATGAAAGTTGGAGAAGCAGACAAGGTTTATAAAAGGGAAAAGTATTTGGTAAAGAATCAAGAATTTAAATAACACTGCACAATTCTATGGGAAAATAATGAGAAGACTGGTAAACAGTAAGTTGTAAAAACTAGTTTGCCTGATGTAATTAGTTTTTTTAACATTCATCTCTTTTTGAGTGTGGCTACCTTGGACTGTGATTTATAAAGCAGGGTATGGACACGTGAACCATTGGTTAAGTGACGGTGTCCTTCATTTTCATTGAGAAAGATCTACTTGAAGAATATCTTTAGCTGCTTGAAATTTATAAAGCAAATATTCTGGCTCTACAGAGGACTTCTGTTCAAACTGTATCTTGATAACAAGGCCAGCAGAGCTGGCTGTGATGATTCATTGCCAAGAATGGCCCATAATCATGGCTGCTTTTTACTAACAAGGGGGGATTGGTACATTCAAAAGAATTCCTTTTTCCAATCTGAGGATGTTTATTGGTTTTCTTCCAGACCCTAGTGACCATTTGTATTTCTATAGAACTAAATGGCATAAGCCATAATGATGAGTCCAGTCTTCAGAGCCTATGAATTTAAATTTGTGAGTATAATTAGAAATGCTGCTGGGGAAGATCATATTTCAGCAATAATGGGAGTATATCTGTTGGCTGGAAAGGTTTTCCAACAAGACTCTTCCTCCATGCATAACAGACCAGCAATTATTTACTATTTTCCTGGGTCTAATAAATTCATTCAAATGCAAAATAAAACATGGAAAATTTAAAATTAATTTCCTTTTTTCCCTATACAAATAGTGGCTGAAGACAGTGGATTCTCAATTTGTTCATGTGACTTGTGTAGGAATTGCCTGGGAGGACATGTCTGGGAGAGCTGGGGGAGGGTGGGGTGAGAGGTAGTTTGGGGAGAGCCTGAACAGGAACACCACTTACTAGCGAGAAGCGGGCGCGGGGTGTGTGGCAGGTGCGCACGCGGGCACACACCTGGCCGACCCGCGGAGGTGGGTTGGATCCCCCAGGCTCTGGTTCCGCACCTCCTGCTCAGAACTGCAGGCTGGCCAGATGCTTCTACAGTACCTTCCAGTCCACAGGGGGCACCGATGGCTCTTCGGGGACAAACGTCCTACTGTCTGGGGAATGAAGACAGGGATGCCTGCCACCAGGCCCTGCTGTCACCCTGGCCCTCGGCTGGCTGAGCCTTCTGGACTGCTGGCCTGGAGCTGGAGGGCCTCTTGCTGGCCGGCCACCACCACATTGCCTTTGGGCCTGAGGTCCTGAGCTTCCTGGGGTGGAGGTTGGAGCAAGGCCCTGGGAGTGGCTTGAAGGTGGTGGCGCTCTGGACCCCGCTGCCGCCACTACAGGGCCTGGCACTGACTTCCCGGCTCCACCCGGAGGGAGATCATCCTGGTACCCTCGCCGGTCCTCCTCTTCCCTCTGCTCCACAGCCTCCTCCTGTGCCCACTCACCAATCGCCTGTAGACCAGGGGCACTTCAAAGTCCTCTGGGATAGACACCAGGCCCAGGCTGCCCACTGGTGATGACCAGGATTTGTATTCATCACCGGGTCACTTTGAGTAGGACTGTGAAGTGGAGGGTGGTGGCGGCTGCCTGGGTCCATCCCCACCTCTGGGTAGTCCCTGGGATTTGCACAGGGGCACCAGGCACCAGCATGCACACCTCCTGGGAGGAACCCCGGGGCAGTGCAGACCCCGTTTTAACCGTTTGGCCTGGGTGGGTCCCTGCACCCTGCTGGAGGGACTCTCCTACCCCAACGCTGCCCACAGATCCTGATTCCCTGGAGGCAGGAGTGGAGAAGGGGGTGTGCAGCCACTGATCGTGAACCTGGCAGGACTGGCAGACCACCCCCAACTCCCCTGCCCCTTCCCTGCCTCCCACCCAGTGCCACCAGCCAGCTACCGTAATCTTCTTCAAAAATACATTTTATTATACATTTTATTATGCTTTAGCAGTCTTGTTAAGGAAGCCCGGTCCTAATCCAACGTGATGAAGATTTCCTTAAGGAGACTCCTAAGGCCAACAGATAAAATCAAGAATCAAGAAATGGGATGAATTCAAACTAAAAAGCTTCTTCTCAGCAAAGGAAACAATCAATATTGTGAAGATAGAGCCTAATCTCCAGGATATATAAAGAACACAAAAAACTTAACAAAAAACCAAATTACTGAATCAATAAATGGGCTAAGGATCTGACAGACACTTCTCAGAAGATATGCAACTGATCAAATACATGAAAAAATTTCTACATCTCTAGCAGTTAGAGAAATGCAAATAAAAACTAAGATTTTATCTCCCCCCAATCAGAATGCCAGTTATCAAGAATACAAGGCACAATAAGTGAGGATGTGAGGGGAAAGGTCCACTCACACATTGCTGATGGAGCTGTCAATCAGTGCAACCACTCTGGAAAGCAGGATGGAGATGCCTTAGAAAACAGGAAATGGAACCACCATGTGACCCAGATACTCCACTCCTTGGTCTATACCCCAAAGAACTTAAGATCAGCACACTACACTACAGTGAAACAGCCACATCAATGTATATAGAGCTCAATTCACAATCGCTAAACTGTGGAACCAACCTAGATGCCATTCAATAGATGAATGGATAAAGAAACTGCGGAGTAGATACACAATGGAATATTACTCAGCATTGAAAGAGAATAAAATTATGGCATTTGCAGGTAAATGGATGGAGTTGGAGAACATGCTAAGCAAAATTAGAAAAGTTTTCTCTGATCTCTGGAGGTTGATCCATAATGGAAGGTCAAGGGAAGTGAAGAGTGGAGGAAGTCTGGGCAGAAGGACGTGAGGAGAGGGGAGGGGCATGGCAATGAGAATGATGGTGGAATCAGAGGGACATCACTATCCTCAGTCCATATATGATTGCATGAACGGTGTGATTCTGCATTGTGTACGAACAGAAATGAGAAGTTGTGATACATTTGTGCACAATGAATCAAAAGGCTATCACGTGTAACTACTTAGAACAAATAAAAGATACATTTTAAACATACACAATATAGTGTCCAATGCTGTTATTATATTAGCACAAGAAAAGGTGCTAAGTTTTAAACAGTGCAGGGATCTGCCTCCTAGTTTTTGGATTTCCTCCTGTGTGGTCCCCAGCATTGCCCTCCAGGAGCACACCTATCATTTTGGAGAAAGGGGATTCCAGTAACAATGTAAGCACACCGTATCCAGTCAGCTCTGCTCTAGTGGGTGACGGTGACGAAGGTATTTGAAGAGAGAAACTCCTCCAGAAAGACCACGGTGATAGCAGTGAACACAGGTGCCATAGGGAAAGATTAAGTCTCAGGACATTATAAGGAATGTAGAGAAGTGAACTATCTCAAGCCCCATGAGTAATTTTACACTCTCAACCTTTCTTCCAAGAATATATAATTCTGTGACAGTGAAAGCTCAGCAGTCAGAAAGAGCAAAGGGGGCTGGTGAAGGGTCCAGCTAGGCAGAGGGGGCACATGCTGTGCTGCCAGGAAAGCATCAGCTGGGCTCTGGCAATGGCTGTGGGGCTGGAGGCCCTTGCCAGCAGTCACGTGGGCCATCTGGTAAGAGGCTAAAAATTACAAAATCCAGCACTGGGAAGACCATCACCCAGGTCACCCAGGTCCCTGCAGGCCTACTGGTTACACCAGAGGTGCCCTGCAGGCCTGCTTCTCTCAATCCCTCTTTCACTCTTCCTGTGTTATAACACCTCTACATTCTCATCTCCTGCCTCATAAACCCTACATCCTAAACCACACTTTGACCACAACTGGGGACTCTAAACCCAGATGCAAACCTACTATTTATACTGTGTATGCTTATCAAACACATCATTTCCGTTTATTGTGACAAAACTGTAATTGTCTAAATAAGAGTTATTTGGTTTAAGGCTGATATTGTTTTCATTATATGCTGTAAATATTGAATTTCCCCTTCCAGATGAGGTATCGGTAACCTGAAGGAACATTACAAGATTATAGGCTACAATTTGTAATACCTGAGATCTGCACTGCAAGAGAGGAAGACACATGAATAACATGAAAAAACAAGGGAAGAATCTCCCCGGAAGAAACCAAGATGCTGCAATGTTGAATCCATTGACAGCACAGTAAGATGAAATATCAGAGAAGGAATTCAGAATGTGCATAATTAAAATGATCTGCAAAGCACATAACAGTATAAGAGAGCAATTACAGGCAAAAATTGATCACTCCAAAAAAAGAGATAAGAGAGCAAATACAGGTAGCAAAAAATTACTTAAAAAAATAGAGACTCTGAAAAAAAAAAACAGAAATTCTTGAAATGAAGGAAACAATATCCCAAATAAAAAAATTCAATAGAAAGCATCAACAGGAGAGTAGATAACTTGAAAGACAGAACCTCAGGCAATGAGTGAAAAGTATATAATCTTGAAAATAAAGTTGACCACTCAATGAAGATGATAAGAAACCATGAACAGAACATCCAAGGATAATGGGAAAACATGAAAAGACCAAATCTAAAAATTGTTAGGATAGAGGAAGACACAGAGATACAAACCAAAGGAATGGACAAACTCTTTAATGAAACAATATCAGGAAAATTCCAAACATGGAAGAATAAATTGGAAAAATCAAATACAAGTGTCTTACAGGACACCAAGTGTAAAAAACTGCAACAGATCCACACCAAGGCACCTTATAATGACAATGCCTAGCATGCAGAATAAGGATAGAATTTTAAAAGCTGCAAAAGAAATCTGTCAGAATACATATGGGGGAAATCAATTGGGATGTTAGCAAACTTCTCAACCCATATTCTCAGAGTTAGGAGGTCCTGGAACAACATATACCAAACTCTGAAAGATAACGGATGACAACCAAGAATTTATATCTAGCAAAACTAAGCTTCATATTTGATGATGAAATAAAAACTTTGCAATATAAACATAAGTTAAAATGATTCACAATGAGAAAGCCAACAATACAGAACATTATTAGCAAATTATGCCAGGAGGAGGAAAGAAAAAACAACAATAAAAATCAGCAAATGGAGAAACTGCACTAAAGAAAAATGCAATAAAAGGGGACATTAACTCAAGACAAGAAGCAAAAATAAACCAAACGTCTGGGAATGCAAACCACGATTCAACAATAACCCTGAATGTTAAACTTACCAACTAAAGGACATAGACTGGCAGATTGGATTTTAAAAAGACCCAACATTTTTCTGTTTTTAAGAGACTCACCTCATGGGAAAAGATATCCACACACTAAAGGTAAAATAATGGGATAAAATGTATCACTGACATGGACCATGTAAATAAGCAGGAGTTCCCAACTTCGTAAGGATAGAGTGAACTTCAAACCAAAGTTAGTCAGAAGGGATAAATAAGGACATTTCATTCTGCTTAAGAGAATCATACATCAATAGGACACGACAACTATGAATATCTATGACCCAAACAATGGAGCATCCATGTATATCAAAATAACACTTCTTAATTTCAAGAACCAACTAGACCATAACACAATAATACTGGGTGACTTTCACACGCCTCTCTCACCACTTTACACCTCTTCTAAACAAAAACTAAACAAAGAAACCATAGAGCTCAATAATATAATAAATAAATAGACAAAAATATACACGGAATATTTCATCCATCAATTAGCAAATACAGTTTTTTTCCTCAACAGCACATAGATCCTTCTGTAAACTAGACCATATTTTATGGCATAAAGGAAGTTTTAGCAAATAAAAAAATACAGATACTACTTAGCATTCTATCAGACCATAATGGAATGAAATTAGAAACCAATAATAAAATAAAAATAGAATATAGTCTAACACGTAGAAACTAAACAATACACTGTTGAATGATGCGTGGATAACAGGAGACATCAGGGAGGAGACAAAAAATTCTTAGAGGTAAATGGGAGCTGTGATACAGCATATCAAAGATTTTTGGACACTATGAAGGCAGTGCTAAGAGGAAGTTTATTGCATTAAGCTCTTTCATTAAAAAGATAAAATGTCAATGAATAAATGACCTGCCATTACATCTCAAAGCCCTATAAAAAGAAGAAGAAATCAACAACAAAAGTAGTAAAAGACAGGAAATAATTAAAATCAGGGCTGAAATCAAAGAAATTAAAACAAAAAAAATTTGAAAAAGTTGACAAAACATAAAGCTGTTTCTCTGAAAAAAAATATTGATAAACACTTAGTCTCCCTGACTAAAATAAGAATAGTGAAAACTCAAATTACTAAAATTCATGAGGAAAAATAAAATATCAAGACAGAAACTATTGAAATACTGGAGATAATTAAAAAATATTTTGAAAATTTATACTGAAGTAAATTAGAAAATCCCAAAGGCAATGAGAAATTCCTAGAGGCATAGGATCTGCTCAAACTGAATCAGGAGGACTTACACAATTTAAACAGATCTATTACACGCAAGGACATAGAAGACACCATCAAAAGCTTTCCAACCGTGGAAAGCTTGGGATCACATGGACTCTCAGCAGAGTTCTACAAGACCTTAAAAGAAGAATTAATAAAAATAATCTTCAAATTATTCCATGAGTTATGAAAGTAGAAAACCCTACAAAACTCATTATATGAGGCTAGTACCACTCTGATTCCAACGCCAGACAAATATACATTAAAGAAAGAAAACTTCAGACCAATATCCCTGATGAATGTAGATGCAAAACTTCTCAATAAAATTCTGGCAAATCACATACAAAAAACCTATTTAGAAGATAGTGCACCATTATCAAGTGAGGTTCAACTCAGGGATAAAAGGTAGGTTCAACATATGGAAATCACTAAATGTAATTCATCACATCAATAGACTTAAATATAAGAATCATATGATCATCTCAATAGATGCTGAAAAAGTATTTGACAAAATACAGCACATCTTCATGTTCAAAATTTTAGAAAAACTAGGGAGAGTGGGAATCTACCTCAACATTGTAAAAGCTATCCTTTCTAATCCCAAGGCCAACAACATTCTAAATGGAAAAAAATGAAAGCATTTCTTTTAAAAATTGGAACAAGACAGGGGTTTCCTTTTTAACCATTCTACTCAATATAGTCCCTGAAATTCTAGCTAGAGCGATTATACAGATTAAAAAAATTAAAGAGAATTGCATAGGAAAGGAAGAACTCAAACTATCACTATTTGCTGATGACATGATTCTATATTTAGAATATCCAAAAAATTCCACCAGAAAAATTCTAGAACTAATAAATAAATTCAGCAAAGTATCAGGATATAAAATTCATATCCATAAATCAAATATATTTCTATACATACATGATGAATCCACTGCAAAATAAATTAGAAAAACTACCTCATTCACAATAGTCTGGAAAAATAAAATAAAATACCTGGGAATAAATTTAAAAAAAGAGGTGAAAGACATCTTCAATGAAAACTATAGAACACTAAAGAAAGTAATTAAAGAATACATCAGAAGATGAAAACATCTCCCAAGCTCTTGGATAGGCAGAAATAATATAGTCAGAATGACCATACTACCAAAATTGCTATACAGATTCAATGCAATTCCTGTAAAATCCCAATAACACTCTTCATAAAACTATAAAAAGCAATCATGAAATTCATTTGTAAAATAAGAGACCCAGAATAGCCAAGGCAGTTCTTAGCAAGAAGAGTGAAGCTGGATGCATCACAATACCAGACCTTAAACTATATTATTGAACAATAGCAACAAAACAACATAGTATTGGTACCAAAATAGACATGCAGATCAATATTATAAAATAGAAGTCACAGAGACAAACCCACATATATAGTTATCTCATTCTAGATAAAGTCATCAAAAACATACATTGGATAAAAGATAGCCTATTCAACAAATGATGCTAGAAAAACTGGAAATCCATATTTAGCATAATGAAATTGAACCTTTATCTCTCACCCTGCACAAAAATCAACTCAAAGTGGGTCAAAGACTTAGACACTAGAAAAGAGATCCTGCACATAATAGAAGAAAAAGTAGGCTCAAATCTTCATCCTGTTGGCTTAGGCCCCAAAATTCTGAATAAGATTCCTAAAGTGCAAGAAATAAAAGCAAGAATCAATAAACAGGATGTAATCAAACTAAATATCTTCTTGTCAGCAAAGAAAACACTCAATAAGGTGATGAGAGAGCCGATAGAATGGGCAAAGTTTTTACCATATGCACCTCATTCAATGCACAAATCTACAGGATATATAAATAACTCAAAAAACTTAACACCAAAAAACCCAAATAACCCTATCAATAAATGGGCTAAGGAACTGAACAGACACTTTGCAGAAGAAGATATACAATCACTCAACAAACATGAAAAATGTTCATCATGTCTAGCAACTAGAGAAATGTAAATCAAAACTAATAATTCATCTCACATCAGTCAGATTAGCAATTATCAAGAATACAAGAATAATAAGTGCTGATGAGGATGTGGGGAAAATGTACACTCATATATTGTTGGTGGGACTGCAAATTGGTGCAAGCACTATGAAAAGTAATATGAAGATATCTCAGAAAACATGGAATGGATCCGCCATTTGACTCAGCAATCCCACTCCTCAGTTTATAAAATATAACCAAAGTACTTAAAATCAGCATACTATGTTTATAGCAGGTCAATTCACAATAGATAAACTATGGGACCAACCTAGGTGCCCAAAATCAATGAATGGATTAAAGTGGTACATATATGCAATGGAATATTACTCAGCCTTAAATAAGAGTGAAATTATGGCATTTGCAGGTAAATGGGTGGAACTAGAGAACACCATGCTAAGTGAAATAAGCCAAACCCCAAATCTGCAAGTCAAATGTTTTCTCTGAAAAGTCAATGCTGATCCATAGATGGGGAGGGAAATAGGTAATAATGAAGTAAGTTTGGTCTGTGTAGAGATGTGTGAGTGTAGGACTGTGGTTGTGGGGACAGGAAGGATGGTAGAAAGAGACATACATTATTACCCTTTATATATGTATAATTACACTACTTGAGTAACTCTGAACCATGTACAACCAGAGGAATGAGAAGTTGTACTCCATTTGTATAGTATAAATCAAAATGCATTCAAATGTAAAATTAATTAGCTAATTAATTTTAAAAGATTCAAAATATATGAAGTGTAAACTGATAGAACTAAAAGAAGACATAAATAAAATTTCAAAATTATAATTGGAGAGTTCAACACTACTCCCTCAATAATAATTAGGAGACCAAAAAAATATATATAAGGATATAAAAAATGTGAACATTATCAACCATTATTACCTCTTTATTATCTCTAAATTAAATCCAAGGAAAGCAGAAACACACAGAACAGGCAACATCCTGAGACATATAGCAAGTTTTACATTGGGAGGAACTGAAATCATACAAACTATACTCTTACCAAAAAAGAATTACAAATCATGTATAGAAAGACAGCAGAAAAGTCACAAATATTTGAGAATTAAACAATATATGCCAAAACCCATATCCATAGATCAGAGAAGAAATCAACATTGAATTATAAAATATTTCAAGCGAACAAAATGAATATTTAAAAATATGAAGACATCACAAAATTTGCGGGATAAAGCTAAATCAGATCTCAGATATAAGAAACTCATGCTATAAATTTCCATTAATGAAGGTCACAAATCAATGTTTTAAGCTTCTATCTTTAAAAACAGGTTTTCCTGTTTTTAAAGCACAAGGAATGAAATAATCAAGATAAAACATATAAATGGAAACAAATGAACTATATACAAATTTAATGAGAATTAGCTGGATCTTTGAAAGTTCAATAAAATTAACACACCTCTATTCAGATGAAATAAGGAAAAGCTAAAAGCCACAAAATATCTATCAAAGTATCAGCTTTGAAAAAGAGGGCACCAATACAGATCCTCTGTTAAGAAGGTAAGATTATATTACAAATGCATTTATGTCCATAAATTCAACAACACAGTAGAAATGAAGAAGAAAGTCCTTGAAATAAAAATCTTCACAGCAACCTCATTCATAATAGTCCCAATCTAGAAAGAACTTAACCAATTGCAGTTTAACCAAACAGTGAGCCAGACACAGATAATATACTATGTGATGTCATTTATATGAAATTCTAGAAAATGAACTATAGTTCAGAAAAGAGACTGTCAAGAGCCACAGGGAGACCCAACTGCAAAGTGGCTCAGAGGAAATAACTAGGCTGATGAAATGTTTCCTCCCATGACTGTAGCATATATATAACTGCATACATTTTCAAAATTGATTGTACCCTCAAAACTAATATGATACATTTTATGTAAACCATACCTTAATTAAAAAGTGCATGGTACTAATAATGTTGTTAATATCTTAAATGCATGGTTTTCTAAGATTTATTTACTTGCCCTTTAAGTGATCCCCATAAACAGGGATACCAAACTTACTTTTCTATACCTTTTATTTATTTTGTTGTTTTATGTGGTGCTGAGTATCAAACCCAATGCCTCACACATGCTAGGCAAGCACTCTACCACTGAGCTACAGCCGCTGCCCCAAACTTACTTTTCCAGACTGGTCTCCTCTTACTTTCCTCTCTCCAAACATTGTGCCTGAGAAATACCTCCTCCTCAGCCAGGAACCCACAATGCGTGGTGATGAACTAAACTGCAACTTATACAGAGAGAACGCTCACTGCTCAGTCTATGAACTGCTTAGAGTTCCCACCACTAGTAACCCTTCATTCTTGCAATAAGACCATCCTGTGAATTCTATTCTGAAAATCACTCAAGAAAAAAAACCTTGAAATGAGATGCTAGCCATGCTTATTTTCAGACCTCTGTGACAAGAGACCCAGCTGCCAGAACTGGATTCCCGGCTTGATCCTACTCTGACATACTCCAAAGACAAGTTAAAGACAAGGTCAGGAAAGAACAGCAGGAGTGAGGAGATGGCCAGTCCACATGAAGATGTCTGAGGGGAAACGAAGGAGAGATGGCCATGCATGCAACCAAGAGGAAAGCCGGAGCGAGGTGGCAAATGCCAGGCAGGCAGGCGGTCATGAAGACTGGCAGGAGGTCCTCCCAACAAACACTGAACATGTTGGTGCTGGAAGTTTTAACAACACAATGTCTCTGGCTTCAAAAGGTTTAAACTAGTGAGAAAGACAGATAAATGATGAAGTGCTAAAAATATCCACTAGGTGCCCAAAGTGCAGACCTTACCAGGAGCAGTTACAAGGAGGAGAGTAGACATACGGAGTAGTATCCTGATGAAGGAAAAACCAGCAGTCTCCACTAAGAAGGAACCCACTTGCTAATAGAAAATAGAGCAATATGGAGTCTGGAATGGCCTGTTGTAGTCACTCCATCGCCATGTGCTATATGACTCCATTGATGCAACATTTCCAAATAAGGCAAATGCAAGGAGACAGGAAGTAGGCTGGTAGTCGTCTGGAGCTGGCGACCTGAGGTAAGATGATGAGTGTGAGCTCATTTTAAGGGAATAAGCTTTCTTTTGAGGAGGGTGAAAATGTTCTGCGATTGATTGTGGTGGTGGTTAGACTACTTTTGTGAATGTACTCAGCACTAAATTAAATATTTTTAATGGGGAGTTGAATGCTACAGGTATTATAGCTCTATAAAGCTGTGACAGATGCATCACTCTGTGGTTGTCTGCTCTCATAGACATTCAAACAAAAATGGCAACTGGCTTTATTATCGGCCTTAAGTACTCATTTCAGACTGGAATAAGTCAGCATAGTAAGTGCATGGTACTTGGAGCTGCCTGGAACAAGACTCAGGCTATGGCTGCATCACTAGCAGTCAACTTAAGCTACCTCAGCTTTGACATCCTCAGCTGTGAACTAAAGACAACATCTGCCTTCCGAGGTGAGAAATAATTACAAAGCCTATGTAAGTGTTCCACATTCCTATTGCATTCTAAACACGAGGGCAGTCACCCTGTTTTGCTCAACAATGGACTTCACGTACAATGGCGCACAACATACAGCCTAGATGTGTAACAGACTGTACCGTCTAGGTTGTGTAAGTGCATTCTATGATTCACACATGTAAAGAAACAGAGAGCAGAGACAGAAGCAGGGTGCAGAGGCTACAGGGCTGCTCGTCTGAGGTGCTCACTGTATTTATACCATTCATTACATGAGGTCACAAAGTAAGATGATTGTGTTTATGATTAGATATGCGCTCCAGCCAAGCATGCGTTGTTTATTTCAATAGTTCCTGGGAAAATCTGCAGAATGTTTCAGCTGTGGAAAACAAAACTCCTGCTATTCCCTTGGAGTTTTCTCACCAGGGAAAATTTGCTGTCTTCTACATTTCCACAATCAGAACACTTACAACTCCCCTTTTTTGTTTTATATGGCCTTTTGGATAAATAACACTTTTTATTTCTTTAAAATTGGTGGAGGCAAAAAACAGGGTAGCCATTGAAAACAGCAGAAAAACACTATCATAAGGATCAAAACATTTACAGAGTTTTGTGTAAATTTAGCAAACAAAGCAGTAAACAAATTTTCCGCAGTGCATTTCAACCCCGTTTGAGACAATAGTTGTTGGGCTGAGGCTGATAATGATTTTATATCCCACCGAGTCACTGGAAGTTGAGTATTTTGGGGCCCTCTTGTAGTGTCACTTCTCTTTTGAGGAGAGTGATCACCCTTTTGTTTGGTGGAATCCTCCTCATCCAGGATCAAACATAACTTGGGGATTTGGGTTGTGAAGTCCCAAATGTCAGCTCATGATTGACAGGTCTCACACACCAAGCCAGAATCCAAACAGAACTTTTTGGTGTAAGCACAGCAGCATATCCTTTTCCCCATGTGATCAGAGGCATAAGGTCCCACCATAATGGCAAAACCTTGTAGTTTAAATTTTTGGCAACGGTTGTTTGGAAATAGAATGTCTGTCTAATGATGACCAATTGTGAGTATTATCTGTCAATTGCATATTGAGTGCATTAATTGCACATAAAGCAATATTTAAGGCATTATTAACATGAAAGAGACTAGATCCTCTTTTCTGTTTTTATTTTAAGAGACATGTCTTAAGGCTATGATGTGCTTATTCAACCCAGACAATGGTGGTGAATTTCCATTTGATCTACAGAGGCCCCTTCAAAAAAAAGCAATTCCACAGACATTTGAAGTTTATGTAAAGTGTCTCTGCCACATAGGGGAAAAGGTATTGCCATAACCTGTGGCTGAATATGAGTGGTGATTTGTGGTGGGTTGGAAGGGACAGAACCTCATAACCAAAGGGAACTCTTGGAGACCTGTTCATCACTGCCTCCTGTGTCCCAAACTGGCATGGCCCTTTGAAGGGGCCATGCATGAGGCCATATATAACTTTATTACACTGTATATGCATAACTGTATTACTGTGATGTTAACACTGGTGTCCAACAGCCCTGTAATTAGCTGCTCACTTAAACAAAGTGTTGACTTAGGTCTGCTTTCAGTGATCAGTAAACATCCTGCAGGGACAGTAGAGCCAAACCTTGCATTTCACCTTTCATTTAAAGGTTGTTGAGCTGCAACATAGGGAATCACAATCAATGGAGCAATAGAGGATTCTCTGGGGACACCTAATGGAATATGGGACCACATTTGGAACACACTGTGCCTGTATAATCAGAAACAATCACTCCAGGAATGACAAATTTTTCCTCTTTAGTATTAGGAAAATGAAGCAGCTGGGTGCAGTGGCACATACCTGTTTGTTTTTGTTTTAAGAGTCATCCCAGTACTTTGGGAGGCTGAGACAGGAGAATAGTGAGTTCAATGCCAGCCTCAGCAATGGTGAGGCACTAAGCAACTCAGACCCTGGCTCAGTGGTTGAGTGCCCCTGAGTTCAATCCCCAGTACCAAAAAAGAAAAGAAAAGAAAAACACTGAAGATAACTTAAGACCCTGAAGTGATCACTCTAATTTAAAGCTGAAGTATAAGCCATATGTTATACAACTGAAATGCAAGCAATATGCTTTCTAAGCTTCTGTTCTGTGGACAAGAAAACAAACGACTCTTGCTTATGGTTTGTCTATTAGAATCCTCTGGACCTGGAGAAGTGAAAATCCGTTCCATTTTTTTGCATTACTCATGGAAGACTTCAGTATTGCTTTGTCCATTTGCATGGCATACTGAACTGAACACTATGCAGATGCTAGTGCTCAGAAGGCCTCTGCTACTGAGAGTGAGACTGCATCGTGGACTTCCACCCTGGTGTTTTCATCGTGTTGGTTGCTTGGTTGCTGTTCCAGTTTCTCCCATCTTTACACCCAGTGTTGAAGTGCATGTCACTTAAGGTCTGTGGCTTGTGCACATCTTCAAGGACACGGGTCTCAGCCACATTCCACAGGGAACCCACCACACAGAGCTGCTTCTCACAAGACCCTCAGCCATTCCCGTGCATGCTTGTCTGCCATTTTACCAAGATTAGGTGATTTCCCTGTGTAAACGAATCTTGCCATTTCCTTAAAAACTTCAGAGTCTAAATTATTAATTTCAACACAATTATTATTTTTTCTTCCATTTCATGTTCAAATTCTGCATTAAAAACCAGGTATCCAGTTAAATCTTCTGCTCGTCAACATCCAGGCACCTTTGCACTGTTTGTATCTGTATGTCCTGATGCGCTTACTGAATCCTGGACCAACTCACCTCACAAAATAACGGGAGCTTGCCATGTGGTTAAAGACCATCAGTTTCATCAAGCCAAAACACCCCTTCTAATGAACTTTGAAATCCTGAGTCCTTCCTGTGCACAAATTGATATGCTCTCTGGCTTTCCATAGCTTTTGTTTCTTCCCTTTTAGCATTCACAAGGGCAAATCTGAACTCTGCTCAAACTTCACTTGTGGGGCAACTGAATAATAGCAAATGCAAAGGCCAGTGGCCTCTACTTTCATCATTTAATACATGCAGGTTTTCCCTCAGGCACCATTTCATCTTGTCACTTTGGCCAAATGAAAACGTTTTGACTTTTCAACACTTCATCCATTTCCTCCCAACAAAAACAAGTCATTAACGGTCCACATGCAGGAACAGTTTTAGTGCTTTAGCCCCAGCAGGCTTATCTCCAGGCAGAGGTAGGTGGAGTCTTCAGACCTTGCCAGCTGTGACAGTCTTTTAGGATGTATGCAGCACCCAGCTGCTCTCCTGCTGCCATGGCAGCCAGACCCCCAGGGAGCAACACTTCTGAGGACAGCAGGCCACAGCCAATCCAATGACATCCATGCCCCTGGCCCGCCCTCCCTTCCTGTCTGTCCCCCTGAGCCTCTAAGTCCAGATAAGCAAACCCACTGGCAGGTGGTGGCCTCCACTGCTCCTGTCCCCTTGCATCCTCACTGCCCAGGGCCATGGGGACACAGGACTGTGGTTCCTTTCTGATTTAATTTCAGCAAATATAAGAGTGTGTGGTATTTATTCTTATTAGTTACTCAGTGATGTTTAAGTGACTGAATTTTTTCATTATTCATTTAACTCTAAATCATCAAATCATATTTTAAAATTAACAAACGTTAGTAAAACAAACTGTGAGTACAGGGAATGTAGCCTCATGCTGGAGTGATTGCACAGAGTGCCTGAGGCCCTGGGTCAAGGTCCAAGTACTGAACCACCGAGACCATCAGACCTGCACCTTCGAATCTGAAAGTCCTTCATTCTTCTGGTTTTCTGAGCGTGCTTGTCTGTTTCCTTTTTCTGCTGGTTATGGGTAATGTTATCCATTTTTTCTTAGTGAATTCTAACATCAAAGAGAGACAGAAACGATAGTTTAAACTTGTTTATATTTTCAAAAAAAAAAAAACAAGTCTTCCTATTTTTGATCTTTTTAAAGTTGATTTTAGCCTCCATTTCATTAACTTCTGCTCTGATGTTAACTTAAGTATTTCTTTCCTTCTATTAGTTTTGACTTTTGCTTGTTCTTGGTTTCCTATCTCTGTGAAGTGGAAAACCTTTTGTTTTCTTTCTGAGGAATGTTTTACTGATACAATCTTTTCTCTTAGATTTGCATTTGCTATGTTGTATATGGTTTTGTATTTTGAGTTTCTATCATCATTTGTCTCAAGAATTTTAAATTTTTCCTTTCAATTTATCCATTGGCTCAGCTGTCTGAGAGCATGCTGTTTCATTTGAAGGCACTTAGAATGTTTCTGAATTTCTTCATGTGTTTGGGTTCTAGTTTTATAACATTATGGTCAGAAAAGTTATTTGAAAATAATTTTAGCTTATTAAATTTGTTTTGTTTTGTGATCTAACCTATGGTCTATCCTGGAGAATGTAGTACGTACTTTTGAGAAGAATATATCTTTTGTAGTTGTTGGGTAGGAAGTTCTGTTAGGTCCGTCTGCTCTAGAGTGTAGCTTAAATCCTGTGTCTCTTGGTTGATGCTTTTGGCTGAATGATCCATACATTGTTGAAATTCTTCTATTGAAGTTCTCTATAATTATTGCATTGTAGTCTATCTCTCCCTTTAGATCTAGTAGTATTTGTCTTATGTTTTTAAGTGTTCTAATGGTATGTGCTTTTATATTTATAACTTATGATAATTTCTGGCTTAATTAAACCCTTTCAACAACATAGAATTACCAGTCACAAGATCAGGCCTATACTTTAAGTGGTAAACACTAGTACTTTTTATGACTAATTTTGTAGCTAGAGAACCCCTTGATAACTAAAATTTAATTTGTTTCAACTGTAATTAATAAAAGCCTTTATACTGTCCTGACATATAACAATGTGGTGACTTTATTAACAGGAATAAAAATATTTTGAAGGAAACATTATTTAAGTACCTGGGTATAGAAACTATGAGCAGTAATTCATTTTCCAGGTAAGGTTTGCACATTGTACTCTGTCCCAACCCTGCCTCTGTGGTGCTGCATACTTCAAAAGGTTATTAGACCTTTATCCATTGCTTAGTAGTTGTGTGAGGCTGTGGCTGCTGCATGATGGCTTTGATCCGACTAGATGAACAGGCAGGATCCAGTTTTCAGATCAGGTCTGGATGGACCCCCCAACAGGAAATAACTTGAAATTAATCTAATTATTTCAGGCTAGAGAAAACACTCATTTTGATGTGGGGATTTGGAAATTAAGGGGAGAAAGGCAAAAAAAGGCCACCTACCATCCCTATATTTAACATAAGGAACATCAAGACCCCCCAAAATTTGAAGGGATTAGAAAAACGAGTGATCATTATAGAACACAGCAGAGGATGCAGAGAAGGAAAACAGGGGACCATGTAACAAGAGTGGGAAACAGACCTTATCTGATTCACAATTAGGGGACTGTTGAGGACCAATTATGTCTCCCCAGAACTTGTAGTTAACGTCCTAACCTCCAGGACATCAGAATGTGACTTTTTTTGGATGAAGGGTATAATGCATGTGAAACAAGGTCTTGTGTGTGGACCCTAATTCAAGTGTTCCTATAAGAAGGGATCTGGACTCAGATGCATGCACACACACAGAAAAAGCTACACAAGGAACAATAATAAGGCAGCCATCTGAAAGTCAAGGAGAGAGACTTCAGGTGAAATAGAACTTTCCAATACTGGATCTGGGATTTCCAGCCTCTGCACCTGTGGAATACTGAATTTGTCATTTAAACTACCCAGTTGGTGGTATTTAGTTGTGGCCACCCTAGCAAACTACAGACTGTGTGGGAACAGCTTGCCAGACACATGACACAAGGCCAGATGCCTCAAGTCTTGTTGTCTGTGTGTGTAGTGCAGTAAAGATCATTCTTAGTAAAATGTACTTTAATCACAAATAAAAATTGTATATATCTGTGGTATATAATGTGATGCATCTAAATACAGATACGTTGTTAGACTGGCTGGATTCAACCAATCAAATATCTTTCATCTCATGCCTGATGACTTTTGTAATGAGAGAATGTAGCATTTGCTGTCTTGCTGATTTTCAAGTATGCAAGACATTGATATTAACTAGTGTGTAATGTTATACAATGAATTTCTTGAAATATCTGAATTCAAGAAAACAACCTCATTTACAATATTACTAAAAATAAACTACTTAGGGATAAACTTAACCAAAGAACCGAACAATCTAAACACTGAAAGCTAAAAAATCATTGATGAAAGAAATTGGAGAAAACACAAATAGATGGAAAGTAAATTGCATTCAGGGATTGAAAAAGTTCTTTTTAAAAAACGATCCATGCTCTACAAAGCAATTCACAGTTGTTATGCAACCTGTATCGTTCCCAGCCCCTCCGATGACACCTGGCACAAATCTAGCACACACCACCAGCAGAGCGGGCGGATGAAGGAAGGAACGAGCCGACCGAGGGCGGACCACGGCTTCCAAGCGCTGCCCAGGACAAAGAACGAAGGGAGCCGGGATGCCTCGGTCCCCTAGCAGCCCTCCCAACGCTCAGGGCAAGGCGCAGCGCGTCTCGGGACCCTAGCAGGACCGGCCCGACCCTTGCTGCGGTCTCGGCCTCCTCATCTGGCCTCCTCATCTGGCCTCCTCATCTGGCCGAGGGGTGTGCGGAATCCATTTGCTCGCGCGGGGCGGCGTCTCCTCCCTTCAGAGACGGCCCACGCCGCCCACGCCGCCCACGCTGGTCCCCAGCAACACCGTCCTGCCGCCCAGTCTCCAGTAGAAAGCCCTAGGATTTTGCTTTATCCCTGGGGGTCACCTTCCTGCCCCAGGACAGGCGGGGAGAGAGGTCTGGGGGTTTGCAGCCCTGTCAGTGGGGTCGCCTGGAATCTGGAGCCGGTGCACAGTGACCATCCCTTCCGTGCAGTGGAAGCAGGTGGCGGGTGCTGCCTCGGTGCGCCCCAGACCCTGGCTGGGCACCCCACCTCTGATCCCCCGACCTCAGGGGACAGGGGCCTTCTTTTCTGTCTCCCACCAGCCTGGCTCACCTAGTTAGGCCCTCCTGGGTCACCCAGCCTCACTCAGGGGCCCTGGTGTCTGCATCCCCAGGGCGGCCAGGGCAGGGGAGGGGGCTGCTTGCTGGGCTCAGCTGCATCCAGTGGCAGGGGAACAGAGACAGAGGGTGGCAGGGAGAGCAGCCCCTTGGGTCCCCCTTCTTCATTTACTGGTGTGTGTGTGTGTGTGTGTGTGTGTGTGTGTGTGTGTGTGTGTGTGTAAAACCGGGGACTTGATAATAGGGTAGCAAAGCCCCTCATTTCTTCAATAAATATTTTAATGAAATTACTTTGTATGGCAATGAATAAATCAGGGGTTGGGGGATCCCTTGCCGTCATGGAGCTTATGTGTCCAGGTAGGAAGAGACTTTGAAGAGGGCGCCAGGGACTGGGAATGTAACTGGGCAGTAGAACTCCTGCCTAACCTGCATAGCGTCCTGGTGTCCATCCCCAGCATGACACAAAAGGGGAAAGTGCCATCTCTGCAAATGTGTACATAAACTTCCTAATGTTTATTGACCAGTTAAGCACTTAGTGTGTGCCAGAGACTAAACACGGGAAATACATCACAGAAAGAAACGGCCAGAACCTTCCGTACCCAGGGAAGCCGATGTTCTCTATGCAATGCTGAATATCTAGAATAGGACAGGGACAAAGAGAGTTCCTGGAAAGGGAACTCGGTGATGGGGCATGGGGAGGAGTCTGCTGGGCTTCCACTCTGAGAATTCTATTCCAACAGCAAAGTCGAAAATCAAGGATGGCTGGCGTAAGGTGCAACCAGTAAAATGAAGGGAGGGGCCAGTTACACTCTCCTCTCTGTAGACTGTGCTTAATCAAGAGGGTCTGAAAACCAGAAGAAGAAAAGAATCAGAATCAAAGTCATAATCCCAGCTACTCAGGAGGCTGAGGCAGCAGCATCACAAGTTCAAGGCCAGCCTGGGCAACTTAATGAGACCCTGTCTCAAAATAAAATAAAAAAAATTAAAAAAAAAGAAAGGTTTAGGGGTGTAGCTCAGTGAGAGAGCGCACCTAAATCCATTCTCCGGGGACAAAAGGAAAGAAGGGGGCTGCAGATGAAGTTCAGTGGCTAGGCCTGTGTGTAGCATGTGGGAGGCCCTGAATCACCTCTCAACACCACGTAAATAAAAAGATAAAAATAAACATGGAGCAGTCCTGTTTACTGACATGAAACTGCCTTCAACATATCAAAAAAAAAGACAATGTGGGCCTCGTACATTGCTTGCCTGCATTTCAGGGTGTACTTATAGGAGCTGTATAAATAGATACGCATTGGCCTGTGCACTCATGGGCCACCTCAAGCAGAAGGCTCAAGACACTCATCACGTTTTCATTCTCAGGGAGAGGAACCAGGGGACAGGGAAATTTGGTGAGAAGGAGCCAACACTTCATGGTGTGCCCTGGGGATGGTTTGAACATTTTAGCTTCAACTACCAATTCCAAACATGTACAAAGTCATGAAAAATAACACGCAACAAGTTTACAGACTTCTAATTGTAAAATAGTCCTTATAATAAAAGTGATTAATGACAAAAATATATAAATAAATAGCCAGTGGTGTTTGTGCATGCCTCTATTCGCAGCAGCTTGGAAGACTGCTTCAGGGAGATCACAAGTTCAAAGCCAGCCTCCACAACATAACAAGGCCTTGTCTCAAAATAAAAAAGGGGGGGCTGGGATTTTGCTCAGTGGTTATGCATCCTTGCATTCAATCCTTTATATCAAAAGAAAACAATAAATAACTTTTTATGCAGTGCTAGAGATCAATACAGAGCTTTGCATATGCTAGGCAAGTGTTCTATCACTGTGCTACATCCCCAGCTTCAGTAACATTGTTGATAAATATATCAATATTTTTGCTGAAAGCAGTGGTGCAAACCTGTGATCCTAGCAGCTCAGGAGGTAGAGACAGAGGATCTCTACAGAGGTAGAGACAGAGGAGTTTGAGGCCAGCCTTAGCAACTTAGGGAGACCCTCTCTCAAAAAAAAATATTTAAAAGGACTGGGGATGGAGCTCAGTGGTAGAGTGCTCCAAGGATCAATATACATTACAAAAGAAAAAGCAACTTTTTGGTTTTTTGAACCAGGGTTTGAACTCAGGGGCACTCAACCATTGAGCAACATCCTGAGACCTTTTTTTCTGCTTTATTTAGACACAGAGTCTCACTGAGTTGCTTAGTGCCTCACTGTTGTTGAGGCTGGCTTTGAACCTGAGATTATTCTGACTCAGCCTCCCAAAGGGCTGGGATTACAGGTGTGTGCCACTGTACCCTGGTAAAATTTTTCCTTAATATGTTGACCTTTAATTTATATGTAGAATAAGCAAATTTTCCAACAAATTGATGAATTTATCAATAAAGGAGTTGGGAATATAGCTGAGTGAAGTGAATGTTTAGCATATATGAAGTTCTGAGCTTGATCTTCATCACCAAAAAATAAATAAATACATACATACATAATCAATAAAGAAATGAATACCACTGGGAGCCATGGTGCATACCTGTAATTGCAGCTAGTCTGGAGGCTGAGGCAGGAGGACTGAAAGTTAGAGGTTTGCCTGGGCAGCATAAGTAAACCACATCTCAATTTTTTTGTGGTACTGGAGATTGAAGCCAGGGATACACTACCTCTAACTACATCCCCAGTTCTTTTTGCCTGTTTTGAGACAGGGTTTCACTAAGTTGCTCAGGCTGGCCACAAACCTGTGATCCTCCAGCTGGGATTATAGGAAGGTGCCACCACACTTGGCTAAAGTAAAAAAAAAATGTAGAAAGGACCTTGGAAGCCATGTGTGGTCGTGTATGCTTGTAATCGCAGCAGCTAGGAGCTTGAGGCAGGAGGACTGCAAATTCAAAGCCAGCCTCAGCAACTTAGCAAGACTCTGAGCAACTTATTGAGAATCTGCATCGAAATAAAAAATAAAAAGAGCTGAGGATGTGGCTCAGTATTTAAGTGCTCCTGGGTACAATTCCCAGTACTGGAAAATAAAAATAAAAAGGACTGGGGAATAACTCAGTGGCAGAGTACACCTGGGATAAATACCCAGTACCATACACATGAAAGTGGGGGTGATCTGGAGATGTGGTTCAGAAATAGAACATGCACCAAGTTCAAACTCTAGTACTGCCAAAAGAAAAGGACAAAGAAGACAAAATGGTTAATATTAGGGATCGACATCAAAGCTACATATATGCCTACAACACATGCATGCATATGACGTATCACGTGATGCTCTCAGCCAGCCCCTGGTGATGCCTTATTGGTGGTACCATTCAAAGTCTGTAGCCTGAGTGAGGATGCGGCTTGGCAGCACAGCACTTGTCTAGCATGAACAAGGCCCTGAGTTCCACCCTTATCACTGGGGGAAAAAGCTGCCAGTGTGATGGAGGGGAGAGAGAATCCAAAGGGTCTTAACATGGGGTATTGAGGCTTTTACGAGGGAGATGAGTAAAAGTCAGTGACTGGCTGTCTCATCCCAGACTTATTTTCCTGAGCTGAATTTTGGAGACTACTTGATCTGGACCAGTAATTGAGGTCCATTGGTACCTCAGCAAAATCTCACTGCATCCTCTGCCAATGAAGATGTGTTGCCAAGACAACCTCTAGAAACCAGGTGCTCAATCTGCATGGAAGGAGGTGCAAAAGAAACTGGGTCCTCTCCTCCATGAAGCTATCAGAGCAGGAATATCAGACCTCTGCAGGGACCTGATGGCTGGGGAGGAAGTGCCCCCACACTTGGTCTACTCAGAAATTTGCCATGTCCCCAGATGTCAAGGCCGCCTATATATCTGGTGTCTGCCAAGGGAATAGTGGTTCTCAGGCAAAGGTAATATCCCCAGGGACACACAGATACACCAACAGGCAACTTTTACCTTCCTCTTGACTCTGGGGCAATATGAGGTCTCCACCAGGTCGGCTGGAAGACACTGGATGCCTGGACTTCCTGATAATCTGAAGAGGTCAAAGAGAGAGCTGGTCCTGCCCTGGAGGGGCTGTGAATGAGGAAAAAGTGAGAGAGGAAGGAAATGGCCCTTTACTTGGAAAGCTTCCAGGAAGGGAAAATACAGGAGAAGGGAGAGGCTCAGATGAGCTTCCACGAGTTATAGGGTCACTCACAACACTGGCTAACATGCACACCACCCTGCGAGCTGGGTGAGGTTCTGGGGGCCCTCACAGTCTAAGGAGGTGAGTATTGTTGTTCTTCTCATCCCATTTTACATTGAGGAAACCTGGGTGTTGTGTTTTGGAGAAGGTTGAAGTGTGTCCCCCAGTGTTCACATGTTTACATGTGACCCTCTCTGTGAGGCAATAAGAGTGTGGAAATTCAATCTGGTATTGTGTTTGGAAATGAGCCTTTGGATGGTGATTAGGATTAGAGGAAGTCATCAGGGTGCAACCCCCATGATTGAACACTGTTGGCTTTATTAGAAGAGGGAGCCGGGGGGTGTAGCCCAGTGGTAGAATGCTTACCTAGCATTGCAGACTTCCTGTGTTCCATCCCTACGAGTGCTGAGGGAGGAAGAGAGATCAGAAGCGACAAACAGACGTGTGCTCCTGTCTCTTGACACGCGAGGTCCTGCATGGTTTGGGACAAGCCAACATGAAGGCTGTTGTCCACGTCCTGCATGGGCAATGGATACAAGGTTCCCCCTGGTGAAACTGGCTGGCTGTGAAATAAGAGCGGAGAGAAATAAACGGATGAAATAACCGCAGAACACCGAACGGAGTTTCAAAGGCGGGGGCAGGACGAGCAAGCCCTACCGGATGGGTCTAGCTTCAAACACACAGAAGGCCGTTCTGCCTTATCTATATTGGGAAACTTCAAAGGCCTTCCACTGAACGCTCTTCACCAAGATAGGATAAAGGTGGGGACAGGTAGGCTGCTCAGTTTCTAACAGGCTAAAGCGATTTCCAGCATTGCAGTGAGGATTCTTTTGACAGAGCGGAGAGAAGATCACACGTATTGGGTGGTCTTTTGCTGTGGGAGTGCCACAGGAAGCTCACAATGCCAGTCCTTTCTCCTCCCTGGCTGCCACGCCAGCAGAAGTTCCTCACTCAGTCCATGGGTGGCTTCCCACATATTCTTCCTTTTAACGTTGTAAATGTAAATGATGACCTGTTATTTCAAGCTCCCTGATTCTTGATCTATTACTATGATGCAAAACAGAATTAGTAGCAAACACACCATTCCAATAATATACCATGCAGAATGTTTCAGCATGTTTCCAGTATTAAAGCCATTTAGCTCTTGAAGTATTTGATCAGCTAGAGAGGTAGGCTCCATAAGATTAATTTTGCTTTTTTGAATATCCTGGATGTTACGATGCAACTCCATAAGATCTAGGCATTATTTCCGTGCCAAATATCCATTAGGTGATTTTTAATCTTTTCTCAATCCCACTGGGGAGCATTATATTTGGCTGCAGTAACCCAGACATATTTATAGTCAGCATGGCTTGGAAACCTTTCCTTAAACTTGAGATCAGAAAATTCATTGCCACTATTTATGAGAGTAGCTTCTAAGGCATTCAACTTAGAAGGCATTCAACTCATTAATATCTATCTGATTATGGAGGGCTTTGGAAGTATTCTGGGCTAAATTATTAAGAAAATTTGCATGTTGAATGTTTTGAGATATAGCCACTGAGGCTGATACAGTAGAAGCAATGAGTGAAATTACAGAAGCCACTCCAAGAATTATGAGATCAAGAACTCTCTTAGGTCTGGTTAACTGAGCATGCAGTTGTAAAACTTGGACACCAGCAGCTGCTTCCCGTTGTTCTGAAATGTTGGCTGGTAGTAAGACAAAGGAGGGTTGGTGAAGGATTAATATTCCCTTCTCTCTGATAAATCTAGGGCTGCAATTAGTTGGATTGTACATTTACCAGCTACAAGGTATTTATTATCCCTTTTCTTAAATCTCACATTTCCAGTAATAAAAGCATAAGATTGAACACAGGTCCACAGGTCATAGCAGAAACCTTTTTGCAGTTTCTTCCTACAAAAGCCGGGCATAGGGCTATCTGCATAATGTAGAAACTATGAGGCCGTGATTAAGCACCCATGATCTTTTTGGATACCGCCTTCACTGGAGGTTAGAATATTACCAACAAAACTTCCAGGGATCATGTCATCCTTACGTATTTGTCTTTTATCAAATCTTGGAGACCAGTCTAATATATGTCCACTGTTTCTTGAAACTTCATATTGTACTGGCAAGACATTTGCCTGTTGCTTCAGATTCTTCAGGTTTTTTTTCTTGATGGTAGTTTGAACATTTGGCCTCTCTGGGCCTTCTTTGTCCTTTTCCTCCTTTTTACCTTCTTTTTCCTGCTGTGGGTCAGGGTTGACATCTCTGGATCAATCTTTAGTTGTTTCAACCTTGGCTCTAGATCCCCCATGTCTGATGGCACATTTGGATACCCAAGTAGGACGAGAGGCATCCTCTGGGAAAACACAAGCATGACCTCTACCCCACATTATCACCAGATCTGGTCTTTTCCATTGCCCCATTTGCAAATCTTTCCACCAAACTTAGTTTTCTGTTTGTTTTTAAGATATGGGATTTTGCTAGTGTTACTCAGGTTGGCCTGGGACTTCTGGGCTGAGGCCATCCTCCTGCCTCAGGCTCCTGAGTAGCAGGATTCACAGGCATGTATCACCAAGATTGGCTTTCATTATTAAATTATTACTATGGGGCTGGGATTGTGGTTCAGTGGTAGAGCGCTTGCCTGGCATGTGTGATGCACTGGGTTTGATTCTCAGTGCCACATATAAACAAACAAAATAAAGGTCCATTAACAACAACAACAAATTTTTAAAAATTATTAATATTATTTTTGTGGTTTAGTTCCTGCTTTTATAGAGTTCCAGTCTGGGGGGGGTGACAAAAAAGTTAAATACATTTTTATTTATTCTTCATATAAAGACGTTTCTGCCATGTTCTTCCTAGTGTTGGGAATACACCAGTGAATGAGTGTTGCCTACAGTGTAGAGCAGAGATCAGCAAACTTCCCATGAAGGAAAGCTAGTAAATATTCTAGGCTTTGCAGCCATTTTTCCTCCATCACAGCTGTTCCATTACAGCACAAACGCAGTCTTAATACGTGAATGAGTGAGCATGACTGTGATTCAGCAAGACTTATTTACAAAAGCGGGCAGCAAGCCAGGATTGTCCAGCAGCTCTGATCTGCCAGCACCTGTCAAACGAGCCTGGCAACCCTTGCCAGTGTGGCCATTCAATGTGAACCTCATGTAATTTAGAATATTCTTTTAAAAAAAGTCATGCATGGGGTTGGCCACATTACAAAAACAAACCAACGAGAAGTAAAACAGAAAAGCCGGGAGCAGTGGTATACACTTGTAATCCCAGCACTGTGGGAGGCTGAGGCAGGAGGACCACAAGTTCAAAGCCAGCCTCAGCAATGGCGAGGTGCTGAGCAACTCAGTGAGACCCTGTCTCTACATAAAACACAAAATAGGGTGGGGATGTGGCTCAGTGGTGGAGTGCCCCTGAGTTCAATACCTGGTGCCAAAAAGTAAATAAAAATAAATAAATAAATAAATAAATAAATAAATAAATAAGCCAGAAAGACTTAGATGAGATTGGTTTCAACAACATACTTTATTTAACCTGGTCTGTCTAAAATTCTTGTCATCTCAGCATGGGCGCTGGCTATGTCTCGTCTCAGTAGCTACCTGTGACTAATATCTCCTACATGGAACAGTACAGAGAGACAGAGGCAAAGCAGCTCACCAAGAAGCTGGTAATATGTAAACTGTAATGATAGGAGAGGAGAACTGCCAGGCATGGTGGCCCAGGCCTGTAACCACAGCAACTCGGGAAGCTGAGGCAGGAGGATTACAAGTTTGGAGCCAGGCTTAGCTACCTGTCTGTCTGTCTGTCTAACTATCTATGTATTTTGGTACCAGGGATTCAGCCCAGTGGTGCATTGACACATCCCCAGTCCCTTTCTTTTTCTTTTACTTTTTTTATTTTCAAGGGTCTCACTGAAGTGCTTAGTGTCTCGCTAAGTTGCTGAGGCTGGCCTGAAATTTGCAATCCTCCTGCCTTTGCCTCTGAGCCTCTGGGATTACAGGCTTGTGCCACTGTGCTGGCTAGCCTCTGCAATTTAATGAAGCCCTAAGCAACTTCGTGAGACCCTATCTCAAAATTTAAACGTGTGGGGGAGCTCAGTAGTAAAGTGCCCCTGGGTTCAATCCTTAGTACCAAAAAGAAAGGTGTAAAGTAACAGCTGCAGCCCGGGGACTCCTCTCGGGTAGTTTGAGCTGAACTGGCACCTGTGGGCCAGCTGATAAAGAACCAGCCGGGGCAGGAGCATTTCAGGCCGAGGGAAGAGCAAGGGCAAAAGCCCTGGGGCTGGACTCTGCTTTACAGAGAAGCCAGCCTGGCTGCACTAGGTATGGGGTGGGGTCAGGGAAAGGCAGGTCTTTCTTGTAGGACCTTGGAGGTCGAAATGACCACGGGACGGTTTTAAGTAGAGTTGGGTTCCCGTTTCCCTCGTCTTCCCTGGGCTGGATGTCCTGCACCAGGGTGCCACCTGGCAGATCATCCAGAGAATTGTGTTTCCTGAGTAAGGCAGGAGAGGGGATAGAGCTTCCCGTGGGGCACATGGCAGAAGACAGAGGAAGCCCCTTGGTGTGTTTTCTCTGGACTGCTCAACATGGCCTTCATCTCTTCTTTCCATTCAACGGTGGGTTGATTTGGGGGCATTTTCTGAGCTGTGTGTTAGGTGAGAGGATTCTACAGTGGACGAGACAGGCCCTCTCCTGCCTTCATGAAGCTCAGATTCCAGTGGGAGAGATGAACAGGAATCAAGCAGTCAGGCCTGTACATGTGTGGCCTTGGGCAGTCCCCTCAGGCAGTAGAAGCTGGGCGCAGTGGCACACGCCTGTCATCCCAGCACTTTGGGAGGCTGAGACAGGAGAATCGCAAGTTCAAAGCCAGCCTCAGCAATGGTGAGGCACTAAGCAACTCAGTGAGACCCTGTCTCTACATAAAACACAAAATAGGGCTGTGGGTGTGGCTCAGTGATCGAGTACCCCTGTGTTCAATCCCCAGTACCAAAAAAAAAGGATAGCAGTAGAGCTAAGGCAGAGATAATGGAGCAGGTCGTGCAAATGCCCCGTGGTGGGGACCAGAAGGAGTCCTGCATTACTGCAAGGTCAATGGGAACAACAGTGAGGTGTTTGGATTTTACGCCAAGAGCACTGAGGAATCCACTATCAGTCAGGTTCTCTCTGCCTTCCAACCGCCTGCCCCAGGGGAATGTCTCCCCATAACCTGAGGAGGAAAGCCACCCGCATGGTGGCCTGTGTTCCTCAAGGTCTCCATCTTTTCCTCTTCCCTGTTCTCTCCAGCCACATCCTTCTCCACCACCTGCCTTCTACGGTGTAGCCACATTACACCCTGCTATGAGCCGCAGGACCTGGTGTTCTGGTGCAGAGGAGGAGCTCTGGTTTCGTTACCCTGCCCTCCGTCTCTGGGTGCTCTGGCTTGTCCCATGAGAGCCCTGAGCTCGGTGCCTCCTGTCTGACTCCTGGCAGCAGGCCCCTCTGCCTGGATCACCTCCACACCCTAGACCAGGCACCTGCAGGCCATCTGCCCTATGGACCTGGCCCCCGCTCTCTTTGCACCCACAGGGCTATGCCAAGATCAGGAGGAGCAGGGTGGCGGCCGGAAGCCGGCCACAGAAAGGCAGTGGGGAGCCCGGCATGGCAGCGTCCATCCCCATCTGGGAAGGAGGTCAGTGGGGACCAGGAGAAGGGCTCTGCTGGCCCAGCACCTGGGGCGTCTTCACACACAGCTGTCCACTCCTGCTGTGGCGTGGCCTCTGCCCTGCAGCCTCCTCGCAGCCAGAGGCTGGGACTGCAGACCCCAGTGTCTCAGTGGGGACTGCCTGAGAGCCGCCCCTCCCCTCCTCTGCATGTGTCCTCTCCTCAGGCCATGGCCACGGCCCCTCTTGGCCCGCCCTGCTCTCTTGTCCTTTCTTCACATGGCACCCAGAGGAATTTTCCCAAACCACACAGCCACAGGGGCGCTTGAGTGAAACCGACCTCCTTGCCTTGGCACTTCAGGTCCTGCTAGCTGCAGAGCCCTCTCTTTTGTCCCCTCCATGCCCTCGCTGACCAGAGTTGACGCAGGGCTTGTCTCTTGCTTACCTGGCCAGTGCACCTTATCCTTTAGGAATCTGGACCATGCTTCCTTCTGGAAGCCCTCCCTGACCACCTTTGGCACAGTAACCCTCACAGCTGCTGGATGCTGCCTAGCTCGCCTTCCTTCCAGAATGTGGCCAGCATGGTGGTAGAGACCCTGTCCCTCCTATTTTCTGATGCACTCCCAGGGGCCTCCCAGACCATGGGCACCACCAAAATTCACTTGGCTTGCTCCAGTGTAGCATGGGCCTGATGCCCACCCCCTCCTGGTCCTGGGATTAATTAATTAAGTAGGTACTAGGGATTGAGCCCAGGGCATTTTGCCACTGAGCCACATCCCCAGCCCTTTTTATATTTTATTTAGAGACACTCTCACTAAGTTGCTGAGGCTGGCTTTGATCTTGCAATCCTCCTGCTTGAGCCTCCTGAGCCACTGGGATTATAGGATTGTGCCACCATCCTGGAAATTTTAACTTCCTCCTAACTGCAGCATTAATGGCCTGTGATTTAATTAATCTCATGTGTGTGTTGTGATTCCCGGTGGCCATGGGTTAGGAACCATCAAAACTCAGGGACTGACAGCTGGGTAAACCAAGTCCCAGAGAGGTAAAGTCACTGGTCCAGCCTCCTCTCCCTTGCCAAGATCCCACCTCTGTGGCGGGACTAGGCAGGTGGCAGCTTCCTTCTCCACCAGCTTCTTTCCAGCCAGTGAGACACATTTCTTTTCTCTTCCTTCCTTCCTTCCTTCCTTCCTTCCTTCCTTCCTTCCTTATTTTGGTACTGGAGGTTGAACTCAGGGAACTTGACCACTGAGCCACATTCCCAGCTGTATTTTGTAGTTTATTTAGAGACGGGGTCTCACTGAGTTGCTTAGTGTCTCACTTTTGCTGAGGCTGGCTTTGAACTCACAATCCTCCTGCCTCAGCCTCCCAAGCTGCTGGGATTGCAGGTGAGCACCACCGTGCCCAGCAGTGAGGCACATTTCTGGCTTACAAGCCCAGCAGTGTCCCACAACTGCTCCCAAACCTCTGTCCCCACAGGAGAGTTGCCCATGGCCCCTGGGTCCCCACAGGTCACTACTACATGCTACCCAGGAAAGTGAGGGTGCTGGACATCAAGGTGGCAGTGACTGTCAAGCTGGTGCAGGGACAATGCAGTGCTGCTGGAGCCATCAGCGTCTTGGGGACTCGGGCGGGGTGGGTAGGGAGCTCTGGACCCTGGCTCAGGGGCGCTTTCTTCCCCTGCCCGGAGGGACTTCACATTGTGGACTCCCTAGAGCTGTGGACTGCAGACCCCAACACGTGATGGATCTGGGCACTACCAGCGTGGGGGGACTCTGCCCTGTAGACTTAGGACAGCACAGGAAAGGGGGCTGAGCTCCGTTCTCTGCAGGGCTCCCCTCCTGGCCTCTGACAGGACACATGAGGAGACGCCACAGAACATCGTGGAGGCCACCTCTGGGCTCGAGGCTTCAACTTGATTCTAGCTGTCGGTAAGAGAAGGGCGCTGGCCCGTCCCCCAGAGCCCCAAGATACACATGTCCAGGTCCCGTTAGAATCATGGCCTGGTTCATATCCTGCATCTGTTACTTGGTCACCGAATGGTCTTGAGCAGCAAATGACCTCACTCCCTAGCCAGACCCTCAGGTCTCCCTAACTGCCTGCCTCCCCAAAAAAGCTCTAAGGGAACAGCTGTCAAAGTGTGTTCCCCCCACATCCACGTGAGGGCACCTTGAGCATCTGAGGCACAGCACATCCCTGCTCTGCCCGTAGCCCTCTATGGCTCCCACCTCCCTCAGGGAAAATTCCCTAGATGACCTGCAAGTCCACCAAGCCCTGCATGACCTGCCTGTACCCCTCCAGGTCCTCCCTGCCTCCCTCTCCCCCACTGTGGTCTTCCTCTGGCACATTATGCTTATTCCTGTGCTCTGTCTTTCCCTCTGACACATGGCGTAGGAGTTCAGGCCAAGCACAGGGCAGAGCACACATGCAGGAGCCTCTTAGTAGGTGAGGCAGCTCCCTGGTGAGGGTACGAGTGTGGCTGAGGCGCGATCCAAAGCCAGGGTGCCAGGCTCACGTGACCATGCTAGACCGCAACGGGCACGTGTGCCCTCAGGAGGGAATGGGGTTCTGGTGTGGGCGGGCTGGGGCAGGGCCACTGAGCAGTCTCGCCCTGGCCTTGCTGCCCACCCAGCGCCCCAGGTCTGAGCGTGCCGAGCACTCTGAAGCACCAGAGCCCGGTCCTCACCAGGTCCACTGCCACCTTCCTGGAGGACGAGCTGCTCTGGCAGGATCCTCATCACTCGCCCTGCCCTTCCATCTGCCCTACAGCCATTTCCTCGACCCTCCCCACGCACTGTGCAGGGTCCTAGACACCCTCCTTCCTGCTGCCCAGCCGTGGGCCAGACCAAGCCTGTGGCGGACTCGGGAACCCTCTGCTCTCTGCCAGCGAGAGGCTCCCTGGGCCCCACCTCATCTCACGTAGGAAGCTGGGGCCACACAGAGCAACCAAGCAGGCCTCAGCCTTGGGAAGAGGTGGTTCTGCAGAGCTGTGATAAACTCTCCTTTGTTGTTTTTTTAATGAATTTTATTTTTTTCATCCAAGGATCAGCGTCAGAGAACCATTCCTTGCCATTTGGAATCACCCTGCTTGGTGTGTTGGGCTCCATCTCCAGAGCTGGGCTCCAATGGACACTGTCCTCAAGGGTTTCCAGTCAGCAGTGACCTGAGATCATTTATGGAAATTGCCAGAATGAATTCACCCTTGGGGAGTCAGACCCAGGGTCTTGAGGAGATGCCTGGGCCTCTGGCAGATCACCTACTGGCACCCTTACTGTGCATGCCTGTCCCTCAGGGCCCGAAGTCCTATTTGTCACTCCCCAAGTGTGGGCTCCAGTGCACAAGTAGATGCAGCTCCCAAGCACAGACTCTCCCCTGAGCAGAGTCAGGAAAGCCAGTGCCTCCTGATCTTGTGATGAAATAGATGTTGTAAAGACACCATACCATTTATTTTTATTTTTGTTTTTTGCAGTGCTGGGAATCAAACCCAAGGCTGTATTCATGCTAAACAAAGATTTTGCCACCGAGCTGCATCCCCAGGCCTTTTGATTTTCCATTTTGATACAGGGTCTCACTACATTGCTGAGGCTGGTGTATAGATAGTTAATATTATGGGCCCATCCTTGAGTGTGACTTAGAAGAGGAGGGCTCATCACTGAGGAATTTGGAGAGACTCTTGAAGGCTGTAGGCCCTCTCAAGGTTGCTGTTCAGGGCCATCTGGTGCACTAACCAGCTCTTGGTGCCTCCAAACTTTCGGCCTTTGATCCTGTGAGTTTTGGAACCTGGCCAGTTCCCACCTCACAGAGATTCTACAGCCTAAGGCCCGCTGCGTAACACTGGGCTGCATGTTGGGAGGGGTTGCTGTGTCTTTTTTTCAGCCCTCCAAAGGAGAGAGAAAGAAGAAGGAGAAGGATTTCAACTGGACCAAAGAAGAAGAAGGGACTCATCTGGACGGGAGAAAGAAGGTATCCAACTGGACCGGAGAAAGAGAGAAGGAATCCAACTCAACAGAAGAAGAATGGGATCCATCTGGGAAGAAATTTCAACCGGGGAAGAAAGAATCTGATGTTTTGAGTAAGAAGAAGAAACCTGATGATGAGAAGGAAGCTGACTTGTGAGGTGGAAGGCAGATCCTCACCTGTGCTGTTTTACCCCACTCTTGGTGTTGCTGACTTTACCCAAGGCTGGGTGTTGAAGGTGGTGATGATGCTTTAAGTGGACAAGAAGGATTCTCACCTGTGATTCTTACCCTACCCTCGTTGTTGCTGATTTTGCTGATTTTACCCGAGGATAGGTGTTGAAGGTGTTGATGCTGCTGTGAGTAAAGAAGAAGGATCTTGAATGGTGCTTTGAGGAGAGAGTCTGAAGGTGATATGGTGCTTTGAGGAGGAAGGCTCTTACCTGTGTGTTTATTTTACCCAAGGCTGGGTGCTGGAGGTGATGATGATGCTTTGAGTGCACTTGCAAACCTGTGTTGTGTTATCCGATGTTGACTGATGAGTGCTTATTGGGCTGGAGCTGCTCTCTCTTCCTGTTTTTCTACATTATTGATTCACTATATACAAGATTCAATATTACAAAGTATAACTGTTGCTTGCTTTGTTATATTGTCTCATATTAAAGCTTTTAAAGCCCATCCTGTTGTGAGGCTGGTGATTCACCCCACGAATCTGCCTAGATAAATTAGTCTGAACTCAGCAATTCTTGGTCATAGATCCAGACCAAGACAGTAGCTCGCTGGGGGTGTGGCCTTGGGCGGAGGAGGTGTGGCACAGTGCATTTGGGAATTCTCTTTTTTCTCTGTGAGTGCAAAAAAAAATTTTTTGTGTGCAGGACAGTTTCAGGGCAGCGCTTTTGTTCAGTTTTCCCTGGGAAAGCTGGCGGCGGTAAGCAGTTCTCCACTGAGGGACAGGGAGTTTAAATGGGTGGAGCTGCCAAGCCTGGCGCTCAGAGCCCTGGTGCAGGGCCTGTGCCTGTGATTGGGCCTGCGCTGGCGAGGCTGGAAGGCTGGTGGCAATGAGGCTTGGTGGGGCTGGGCGGGGTCGTGGGGCTCCCACAGTGTAGCAGGTGCGGGGCCGCTAAGGGGCGGGCAGGACTAACTCCACTTGGAAGCGGGGCAACTGTGGCTGGCGGGTGGAACCGCAGCAAAGTGATTTCTTTTACTTTTTTGTCCAGTGGCTGGTGGAAAGCTGGGTCCCTCTGAGCAGTGCTCTGTGCAGGAGCTTGGGATTGCTGCAGCTCACTGCGGGGCAGGGCCTGCACCTTGGGAGAGGGCAGGCTTGGTAAGCAAAGGTGCTGCAGGGCAGCGCCAATCCAAGAGGCAGAAGGCCCACAAGGCGGTAGCCGGGGGCCTCTGAGGAATGGGGAGAGGAAGGCTGGGGTGACGGCAGGACCAGCCCGCATAGATGGACAGCCAGAGAAAAGGGAAAGCCTCCCGAAAGTGGGAGGGAACACTAGGAGTGATAAAAATAGGAAAATGTTTAGAACTAGGGTTGGAGTCACTGGACTGATCAGACCCTTTGTGAGTGCCAGAGGAACCAGGAAGTAGATGTTCCCTGACCTAACTTATCACACAAAGACAGAGAAGACGATGACAAACAGGGCTGGTGTTACCTTCACCAGCAAGACAAATAGGGGAATAGCCTGAATTCTTACCAACAGAGGAGTCGAGAAGCCCATCCCATCTGGGGTGCCATTTATTGCTTTAAAGGGGGGGCACCATGTGAGTCTGCTCAATGAGTTGGGATCCAGAGAGATGGAGAAAGAAGGGGTCTCCAGGGAAGATGATATGGAGTCTCTCTGGATGGTGGCGATCTGCAGAGTCACTCACCCAGACCCTGGGGTGTAGGTAAAAATCTGCTCTACCCCAGTGAGACGCAGAAACACCATTTATTCCAGAAAGTACAGAAGCTTATATGCACTCCTGGACCAGTCAGGTCCAAAGGTCACAAAAAAAGGGGTGCTCTTTGGAAGCGAGGGGTGGAAGGTATTGGAGATGCTCCTACAGCCCCTACAAATGGCAGCCCCATTTTATGGCCCAGACCCTTAAGTTCAAAATGGCCCAATCCATAGTGCAAGGCCACGCATCGAGGTAATTGAGAGCCTGGATTCCAACCCGTGGCTGGTGACTTTCCGTAGGAGGTTCTAGTCTCATCTTCCCATAAACAGCTGCCTAAGTAGGCACAGACTGATCACTTGCCAAATGGGAGTGGGTCCTCCCGCCATGCCCAGGGCTCAGCTCATACCCGAGGAGCTGGCCTGCTGGACACCGGCACCTTCCACTCACCTGGGAGCAGGGAGCACGAACAGGGCACCATCGGGAGCCACAGCACGTCTGTGCAGGACACAGGCAGCAGCACTATGGCACAGGGCCTCTGCGGACTGGAGCCTGAGAGTGCTCAGGTCCTTTACAGCAGCTGGCCACGGGAGTCAAGGGCGCGCGGCTTTCCCCGACCCTCGCGCCATCCCCTCTGGGAGCAGGGATCTGGCATTTCCAGACTAAGGGCGTGCCCACCCCAGCCAGGTGGTCCTGCCTCGCTGGCTGCTGCCCAGTCAGAATTTCCAAACTGAAGCAATGGGCAGGGCTGGGACGTGGAAAGAGGGGGCTGTTCTCCTCACCAGTGGTCTCCTCCCTGGCCGGACTAGCCTGGATTGACCATTCACACTAACTTGGCCACCGGGCAGTCTCCTCCCTGGCTGGACTAGCCCAGATTGAGCATTCACACTAACTTGGCCACCGGGCGGTCTCCTCCCTGGCTGGACTAGCCCAGATTGACCATTCACACTAACTCGGCCACCAGTGGTCTCCTCCCTGGCTGGTCTAGCCCGGATTGACCATTCACACTAACTCGGCCACCGGGCGGTCTCCTCCCTGGCCGGACTAGCCTGGATTGACCATTCACACAGTGATCAAATACTACCAAGTACCCTGGGCAGTTGAGACTGATAACGTGTCCACTCCACAGAGCTGTAAACCGAGACTCCTAGTTGCGAGGGGATCCCCTCAAGTCTTGACTCCGCAACTCATGCCACCTCTTCAACGAGTGGAAAAGCCCCTTGTGGTAGGTGGAGCCCAGGGATCCTTTCCTGGAAGCCTCCACTCAAGGAGCCCTCCCGCACAGGGCGTGTTCCCGCCCAGCTGCCACCGGACAGGTACAGACACCTGCAGGCAGGCGAGTCCTGGGAGCGAGGATGCCTGGTGCTCCCCACCCCCACCACCCCTGCGGCTTCTCTTCTGCTTTGTGCCTTGGCCACGGGGGTGTCTTCACAGCTCCGTGGGGAAAAGCAGCAAGCCTCAAGGTCTTGACGCAGGGGAACCATCCACTGTCATCCCAGGCTCTGCAGGGACACGGAGGCAGGGGAGCCGACCTGGAGGGCAGAGAGGTCAGGTGCTCTGGAACACCTGCCTTCCTCAGGGACATGCAGGCTTCCAGGCAGAGCAGAGAGAGGGGGCCTGCATGGACTGTGTGTGGATGTGTGCCTGGTCACTCATCCTGAGAGTGACCCCACATGTGGAGGCTGGGCTGTGGTCTCAGAACAACCACCCAGGGCCTGCGTGACCCTACATCTCCCACTCGCACGGAGGCTGCCACTCCACTTAAAGCTCCCTGTTGTGGAATGCTTGTGTCGCCTTGGAGGGGACAAGGAGGTCCTGAACAAGAAGAGGAAGGGCAAGATCGGGGGCAAGCTGGCCCTTCCTCCCAGAGACCAGGGCTGGAAATAATGCGCCATCTGAAAACGCACCGCTCTTCCCGTCCAACTGTCCCCAGGAAATTCCACGGGGATCTTTTGTCTTGCAGGTGGGGGTACGAGGGTTGCTGAGTCCCGCCCTAGAACGACCTGGGCAAGTCCACCATGGAGGTCAGGGCGCGCCCGTCGCCAGTCCAGGAAGAGCCCGCGCCTCTCCTGGCGGTTCTCACCCTGCTGCTCTCGCTTCCTGCGCTGCTGGTTCCAGGCGCAGCGGCCCAAGGCCCCGCTGCCGCACAGAAGAGGCATTCTTTGCTCGGCTCCTGGCTGTGCCCAAGCACCTGCCGTGTAACAGCCATCACTGCATGCGTTGGAGGGCGTTGGTGAACACGGCACACAATGCCCACCACTGTGCAGAAATCGTCTTAGGAGAGGCAATACCAGCAATCAAAAATAAGATACAGGAAGTGTTGGGGGGTTGTTTGTTTTGTGTGGCAGTGCTGGATTGAACACAGTGGTGCTTTGCCACCGAACGACTTCCCCGGGCCTTACTTATTTATCTATCTGTTTGTTTGTTCACTTATTTTTATTTTGAGACAGGGTCTCCTTTGCTTGGGGCCTCGCTAAGGTGTAAGGATGGCCTTGAACTTGCAGTCTTCCTGGGTCACGTTCCCCAGTTGATGGGATTACATCACCTTAGGGTTTTTTTTTTTATATTAATACTAAAGAAGCAAAATAAGACATAGAAGGGAATAGGTAGTGTGAGGGTTATGAACTTTCTTTTGCGTGTGTGTGTGTGTGTGTGTGCGCGCGCTGTGTGCACTAGGAATTGAACTGAGGACCTCCCACATGCTAGGTAAGCTGTCTGCCACTGCACTGCTCCCCAGCCATTTTTATTTTACTTTAAGACATGGTGTTGCTGACTTGTTCAGGCTGGACTTGAACTTGTGAGCCTCTTGCCTCTTAGTGCAAAGGTAACGTTGAGCAGAGACCAGAGGGAGGTAACGGTCAAGTCCTGCCAGCATCCTGAGGAGGGTTACCAGCATAGGCCACTGGGGATGGAAACCTCCTGCATTAGGATGCGCACGGCCAGTGTGCCTGGAGCCGGTCGAGCAGCACTGGGAGCCATGCACGGCCAGTGTGCCTGGAGCCAGTCGAGCAGCACTGGGAGCCATGCACGGCCAGTGTGCCTGGAGCCGGTCGAGCAGCACTGGGAGCCATGCACGGCCAGTGTGCCTGGGGCCGGGCGAGC
>PVHX01013383.1:0-15149 GCA_004024805.1 Geosciurus inauris | reverse complement strand
CTGGGCGAGCAGCATTGGGAGTCATGCATGGCCAGTGTGCCCGGGGCTGGTAGAGTGAAGGAAAGAACTGGAGGGAAAGAGGGGAGAGCAGGGGCAGTGCAGGTAGAGCAGGGGCATGACACTAGGAAGGCTGGCTTTAATTGCTAGTGCAGTGGGATCCCTGAGGTTTCTGTGCAGTGGAGGGACATGCCCTGACTCAGGCGTTCACAGGTGCCTTCTTGAGCCTACAGCAGCTGCAGCCAGGAGAAGAGGTGTCTGCTCCAGTCTAGATGGACAATTGCTGGACCTCTGCTGGGCAGTGGCATTGGAGAAGTGGTTGAATTCAGAATGCAGGCAAGGCCAGCTGGACTTACTAGGGTGTGGGCAGCATCAATCAGCCCTAGAAATGGGTGACAGAGATTCATGGCATAATCATCCAAAACCCCAATATGGCTTTATACTTCCCTCCACATTCTCTGAGCCTTGGAGTAGCCGCCTTGCCATTCCACAGCCTAAATGCTCTTCCACCCACCCCCAACACCTCCTCTTTTCTTAAGGCCTGAGTCTCCTCCTAACGGTTTTCCTGAGTGACTCCCAACTTCACCTGGGTCATGAACTGGTCACTCCCTGTCACTTGCCATTCCATGCTCATTACTGAACTGATCACTCATCAAGTCATCTGATTTACTGGAGTCTCTGTCACCTCAATTTCTGGGAGCTCCAGAAGGGCAAGGAGTCTGTCAGCACCAGCACCCAAATCAATTTCTGGTCCATAGGTGGATGACAAACAGACCATCAGCCTCGCGTGTGTGTGTTCTGCACCTGCGGATTCAACCAACTATGGATGGAAATGTTATTTAAAAAGTCACATCTGTACTGAACATGCACAGACTTCTCCCCTTATCATTATTCCCTACACAATAGAGGATAACAGCTGTTTACATAGTATTTAGATTGTGTTACATATTGTAAATCATCTACAGAATTCCCAGTAACTATGGGAGGGTGTGTGTAGGTTATAAATGTCAAATACAACCCCATTTCCCACAGGAGCATCTGTAGCTGTTGCTGTCTGAGAGCTCTTGGAACCAATCCACATGGATACCAAGGGACAAGTATATTCATTGAATGAATTGACTTCTCTTACCTCTGAGCATTCTGCACACACTCCTCCTCCAGGCTGGGATTCTCTTTCCATCCCACTGCACCTCCCTTTTCTCAGTGCAGGGCATAGAACACATGGACTTGTGGTCCACCAGAGCTGCAGACTCAGTTGATGTATTTTCTAAAGAAGGGATTGGGCCCAGGGGCTCTTAACCACTAAGTCACATCCCAGACATCTTTTTTTTTTTTTGGTACTGGGGATTGAACTCAGGGGTACTCAACCACTGAGCCACATCCCCAGCCCTATTTTGTGTTTTATGTAGAGACAGGGTCTCACTGAGTTGCTTAGCGCCTCGCCTTTGCTGAGGCTGCTTTTGAACTCACGATTCTCCTGTCTCAGCCTCCACATCCCAGACATCTTTATGTTTTATTTGGACACAGGGTCTCACTAAGTTGCTTCAGGCCTCATTCAGTTGCTCAGGTTGTCTTTCAACTTGCAATTCTCCTGCCTCAGCCTCCAGAGCTGCAGGGATTACAGGTGTGTGCCACCGTGCCCAGCAACATATATGTTTTGATCCAATCATAGCTTTGCTTATCTTCTCACCCTTGAAAAGCTTATTCAATGGTGGAACTCGCTCTTCCCTGGGTGGAGAATTCTGCCTAGGAGCCCTGGTTTGGGCCATTCTAGGCTGGAGGCTTCTGTGGAGAAGGGATGTGGCAGTTCCCCCTTGGCTGCTGGCTTTGCACTGTTTGGATGACCCAGCAGAATCAAAGCAGCACCCACTGGGGAAATGGAGTTTCTCTGGTTTTGCTGTTGGGTGGGGTCTGCTCAAGCCGTGGGCAGCTACAGTTGAGTAAGCCCATTCTTCTCCACGACCACTGAGCGAGGACATGGCTGCTGTGCCCTCTAGCATTGCAGCCAACCCCAGCAGCTCACTGCCTTGTCTTCTTTCCGGGTTCTCCTCTCGTGAATTAGAAGAATGGGATCCACCCATGAGGATGCGTGAGTAGAAGAGTGAGATTTAGTCAAGTGTGAGTAGAAACAGAACCTCCCCAGGGCCAGAGGGGACCCAGTGGGGGTTGCCGGTCACATGTGCTAGTCCAGGGGTTTGTGTAGCACTTGGGTCGATGCTGTTGGTCTGAACTTATGCTGACCGGGGTTTGGAAAGGAATGGATGGTGCTGTTTGAACTTTGAGTCTCAACTTTCATTCAGGTCTCCCCTGTTTGGTTTCTTGCCGGCTGTCCAGTGACCCCAGCTTTCCAGGAGGTTGAGTTGGTGGAATGGGGATGCTCCAGGGTTCAGAGCTGTGGCACACCCTGCTCAGGGCCAGGCTGCTGCAGCATGACAGGTGACAGGCTTGCTGTGCCTCAGGCCCCAGCCTTGATGGCGGGCTCTGCCTAGCTGTGGGCTGAGCTTGCTGCCTCTCTCTGGCTCCCAGGTCACTGCTCTGCAGGTCTGGGACAAGGACTTGGCTTCACTGGTGGACTAAGTGGGTGTGGCTTCCTGGAGGCGTCTTGGCTGAGATGGGGGCATCTGTGAGCTGGGTGGCCTCCGTGCCAACCGCCCATCAGCAGAGGCCTGAGTCCACCATCCCAGCCACCTGCCTTGCCCTGAGTTTCTTGGGGAATAAGATCCAGTGAGCTTGAGTTTTCAGGAGCCAGATTCAGCTGGGATCCTGAGTGTCCTGCCTTTTGAGGAGACTTTTCAATGTGTGAGTCCTTGTCCTCTCTGGGCCCTGGATTAGCATATCTCCCAAGAGGCTGGGAAAAGGGACCTGTAGGTTGCACCAGTTTCCCAGGAGAAGAGTCTTCAATATCTTCTTAAAAAGATTGTTTGAGGGTTGGTGATGCAGCTCAGTGCTAGAGTGCTTACCTAGCATCTGCAAGGGCCTGGGTTCCATTCCCAGTGCTGCAAAAAAAAAAATCCTTTTTTTTTTGAGCACATGCCTCTAATCCCGGCAACTGGAGTGGCTAAGGCAGGAGGATTGCAAATTCAAGGCCAGCATTAGCAATTTATGAGGCACTAAGCAACTTAGACCCAGTCTCAAAATATAAAATAAAGTGGGCCAGGGATGTGGCTCAGAGGTAGAGCCCTGGCCTCGCATGTGCAAGGCCTGGGTTCAATTCTCAGGGTGGGGGAGAATCAAACTGAAAATGCAACTTTTATTTTTGTGTGTGTGTGCTGAGCATTAAACCCAGGCCTGGACAGGGTCTGACCAAGTCCCTAAGGATGGCCTTCAAGTTGCCATCCTCCTGCCTCAGCCTCCCTGCTCACTGGCATTACCAGCATGTCCCCCAGGCCCCTGCATTCATGGGGGATTTCAAGGAAGGAACAATGAACATAGAGTTGGCCTTCTGTACCTTTAGGTTTCACCTTCTCAGTTTCAATTACTGCCCACAGACACACCATTAAAAAGCAAAAAAAAAGGATCTGTCCTGAACATTTGACTTTTCTGTCACTAATTGATACAATGTAACAACTACATATATAATATTTACATTGTATTAGGTACTATAAGGCATCCAAATATGATTTAAAGTCTATGAGAGGATGTGCATAGGCTCCATGCAAATACTAAGCCATTTTATATGACAACCTTGAGCCACTGTGGATTTTGGTACCCACTCCCACAAAAAGACATTGAAGTTCTAATCCCTAGCACCTGTGAATGTGGTCTTATTTGGAAACAGGATCTTTCAAGAAGACTTAGTTAAAATGAGGTTGTTTTGGTGGGCCCTATTCCAAAAAGATGGATCCCTCATTCAAAGGGAAGATCTGGGCTGGGGATGTAGCTCAGAGCTTAGCCTGGGTGAGGCACTAGGTTTGATCCCTGACAGGGGGCTTTGAATACAGAAACGCACCTGCACATAGGAACACAGAGGCAATAACCAGCAACACTCCTACAAGCCAAGGAAGCTCACAGATTGTCAGCCAGTCACTGGAGGCTGGGAGCGAGGTCTGGAGCTGATTTTCTCCAAGAAGGAACCAGTGTTTGCACCACCTTGATCTTAGATCTCTGGTCTCTAGAGACAGCATGTTTCTGATTTCTAAGTCCTCCAGCTCGTGGCGTTCAACACCAAGCCTGGACCCGAGGTTGCCCAGGCTGGACCCAAGCTCAACTGGGTTCAAATGATTCTCCCGCCTCAGCCTCTGAAGGGGTTGGGACGACAGACACACAACCTGGGGCCCGGCTACATCCCAATTATTTGAGAGCATATTCTAGACATTTTCTTCTGATGCCTGTTCCATCCTGAATGTGGCTGAGGGATGTCAGGGTGGAGGACGGTGTTCTGACTCATTCTGTTAGAAAATCTGTGTGGGCAGCAATTGGCCTTTCACTTCCCTGGGAGTTCTGGAGCAGAAGGCCCTGCATTTGTGCATGTAGTTATGACCGTCCAGGCTAGGCTGGGCCCTTCCAGGAAAACTGGGTCTTCTCCTAGACCTCGATTTGCCCACGAGGACTGGGAGAGGCATAGCCGAGACATGGGAGCAGTCTGACCCAGCTTCAACACCCCTTTGTAATGGACTCCACGAGCTTTGTTTTGGTGGTGGTTGTTTTGTGCTGGAACTCTGGGCCTCATGCCTGCTGAGCTCCACCCCAGGCCTACAGTTCTTTATCATTGTACTTGGTTGTGAGCCTGGAAGGCCAGTCCAGCACATTCTAGAGATGTCTGCAGACTGGGGAGGCCCAGCGCACAGGGGGGTCACCATGACCACCCAGCACTGCCGGGCTGCACATGCAGAGGGCAGCTCTGGCCAACGTTATTATTTCTGCATTTAAATTCATGATATATCAACATATTGTCCGTCTGGCCCCCGATTCCTGGCTTCCAATGTTTCTCCAGTCTCAGTTTCCCAATTAGCTGTTGGAACTACAAATGTGTCCACCACACTCTGCCTGGCTGACTTTAAAGAAATTGACCATGTTACTTTATAGTATGGCAATTTTTAAAAGTTTGTTCAGTAGGCAAACAATACAAGCAGACTCTAGAATTGGGACTTTGTGCTGGGCACAGGGGTACAAGTCTGTCATTCCAGTGACTTGGGAAGCTGATGCAGGATTTTAAGTTTGGGCCCAGCTGTCTTGGTCTGGATCTATGACCAAGAATTGCTGAGCTCAGACTAATTTATCTAGGCAGATTCGTGGAGTAAATCACCAGCCTCACAACAGGATGGGCTTTAAAAGCTTTAATATGAGACAATATAACAAAGCAAGCAACAGTTATACTTTGCAATATTGAATCTTGTATATAGTGAATTAATAATATAGAAAAACAGGAAGAGAGAGCGGCTCCAGCCCAATAAGCACTCATCAATCAACATTGGATAACACAACACAGGTTTGCAAGTGCACTCAAAGCATCATCATTACCTCCAGCACCCAGCCTTGGGTAAAATAAACACACAGGTAAGAGCCTTCCTCCTCAAAGCACCATATCACCTTCAGACTCTCTCCTCAAAGCACCATTCAAGATCCTTCTTCTTTACTCACAGCAGCATCAACACCTTCAACACCTATCCTCGGGTAAAATCAGCAAAATCAGCAACAACGAGGGTAGGGTAAGAATCACAGGTGAGAATCCTTCTTGTCCACTTAAAGCATCATCACCACCTTCAACACCCAGCCTTGGGTAAAATCAGCAACACCAAGAGTGGAGTAAAACAGCACAGGTGAGGATCTGCCTTCCACCTCACAAGTCAGCTTCCTTCTCATCATCAGGTTCCTTCCTCTTACTCAAAACATCAGATTCTTTCTTCCCTGGTTGAAATTTCTTCCCAGATGGATCCCCTTCTTCTTCTGTTGAGTTGGATTCCTTCTCTCTTGCTCCGGTCCAGTTGGATACCTTCTTTCTCCCGTCCAGATGAGTCCCTTCTTCTTCTTTGGTCCAGTTGAAATCCTTCTCCTTCTTCTTTCTCTCTCCTTTGGAGGGCTGAAAAAAAGACACAGCAACCCCTCCCAACATGCAGTCCAGCGTTACGCAGCGGGCCTTAGGCTGTAAAATCTCTGTGAGGTGGGAACTGGCCAGGTTCCAAAACTCACAGGATCAAAGGCCGAAAGTTTGGAGGCACCAAGAGCTGGTTAGTGCACCAGATGGCCCTGAACAACAACCTTGAGAGGGCCTATAGCCTTCAAGAGTCTCTCCAAATTCCTCAGTGATGAGCCCTCCTCTTCTAAGTCACACTCAAGGACGGGCCCATAATATTAACTATCTATACAGCTACCTAAACTGCAGGTGGACCAGAGTCACTGCCTGCCCCGCTCGGCTCTCGCTGCGAACGCAGAGTGCAACTGGTCAGGCTTTCACAAAAAGTGCTTGTTTTCACTTTGGATCTGCCTCACCTTCTCCTTCTTCTCACAATCAGCAGACCTCTCCTGTCCCCAGGTTCTTCTGGCCCCTCTGCCCATCCCTCTTGTCTGCATCATCGCCTTCTCTTCCCTCAGGAGGGGAAGCACTTTGGCGGGCACAGAGGGCAAGCAGGCAGGGGCAGGAGAATCACCTCCAGACCCGCGGCCAGCCTCTGCCAAATGCATGTCCACCACAGCTGCCCCGCAGCCCACCATGGCTGGCTCCAGGACAGCTGGGAAGGCCTGCCATTAAAGATGGCTCAGAGGTGCCCAGCTCCTCTACAGCTCCCCCAGCAGCATTGCTCCCACTGGGGCAAACCAAGATCTCCAGGCCGCTCCTCCCACAGTGCGACCACCCGCCCACCCGTGGCCGCTCTCTCCTCCCTGCCTTGCAACCCTGCAGACAAAGCCCACTTGCCAGGGGCAAGACAAACTGTCCCCAGTGCAACCAGTTCGGATCACACACTCGGGCTCAGAGGGTCAAAGCCCAATTCCACTTTCAAACCAACAAATATGCCCCAATCAAATATAAGAACTTCAGTAAGTGAGTTTCTACCACTAAGGAAGTTTCTGGTCATTATGATAGAATCACTATTAATTCATGTAGTTTGTATTCAGTTTTATGCTGGGGAAGATATACCAATTATCTATTTACAGTTCATCACCTAATGCTTATGCAAGAAAGCAAACAGTTTCAGCATGTGTAGTTAACACATCAAGTATTCCTTCCAGCTTCAACACACAACACACCCACAAACACAGAAGTATGCCTAAATTTTTTTAAAAATATATCAATATGCAGCTATATATGCAAGGTTTCTATGGTTATTTGGGGAGAACAAATTATATACCTCCCACTCAATAGGAAATAAAGATATAAATAATTACACATTAGAATGTTTATGTCTGTAACTATCATTGGAATGATAAATAATTTCTCTCACTTAAATTTGCTGTCTGTTTAGCCTGAAAACCTTACTGGCTTAAGTTAATACCTGATTAACTTAACCCCTATCCTAGAGCTACTTTGAGCTGCATTGCCAACCTAACTCACTTGCTAAAGACTAAATACAAATCTGACAAGAATGTATAATACTTTTAAGAATGTAGGCCTTAGAGATTTTTCTTGAGTCAAAACAGCAGCTTTTAAAACAAAAAAAAGAAATGGAAGCACAAATAAATGGCACTGGCTTAATGCTGTTAATATTTTTTAAAGTTTCTACCTTTAAGTTATATATCTGATTCATATTGAAATAGATTTAATAAGCACTGTTTCATTAAAAATTTTGACTTCAATAAATATTTTTACATTCTACATGGGCCAAGTTATATACTACAATTTACACTATAATTTCCTATAGCCACACTTTCTCTGTACCTTTTGTAGTGTTTTGTTGTTGTTTTCTTTTACTGGGTTTTCACCTTGATGGTAAAACTCTATTTAGTTTTAGGTGTTTTTCATGTTATACCATTTATATAAAGAAACTGATCCATGTAAATACTTTCCATGTTTTTTCCTCAATGTTTAAACCACTAGTTATCATATGGTTTCTCTCTCACCCCTAATGATTTTGGCTCTCATGGGAGCTCTGGACACCTCACCCTCCTAGAAGGAGCAATGGCCTATTCTTGAGCCTAAGCTTTCAGCATTAAAGAACCGTGTCCATGAGCAACTAGCTTTAGGTAGATTGAGCCTTCAACTAGCCCCATAATACTCCCATTTTTGTCATTCAAAGAAAATCAGGCAAGTGGAGATTATTACAGGACCTTAGACATATCAACAAGAAAATGGAAAAAAATGGGCACGTCAAGGTGGCCTTCCTTTCCCCTCAGCCATCCTGACAAACCACTATATTGCTATCATTGACATCAGGGACTGCTTTTTTTTTTCCATCCCTTTTCATGAAGCAGACAGGCCTTATTCCTCCCTTGCATATGCTACTGCCCTTGTAGGGGAAAAATAAACCCATTTGATTAAGGCTCTGAAGCAAGCAATGCTATTCATGGGTGTCCCATGGTTAATCAAAACAGACAATGGCCCAGCCTATGTCTCCCTCAGATTGAAGGAATTTTTAACTTCCTGGGGAATTTCCCATACCAAAGGGATTCCCTATAACCCTCAGGGACAAGCAATCATTGAGAGAACCAATCACACTCTAAAGGAGATGCTTCAGAAATTTGACTCTACTGAGAAGGACCCTTCTTTGAGATTGTTGGATGCTTCATTTACCCTCGACTACCTCACTTTTGACAAACTAGGCCTCAATGCAGCAATCTGACACTGGGGTCCATTTACCTTCCCTACCCCTCTTTCTTCAGTGCAATGGAAAGACCCCTTAACCCTTCAATGGAAAGGCCCAGACCCTCTGCTCACCCAAGGACGAGGTGATGCTTGTGTCTTCCCCCCCACAGAGTCTAAGCCCCTTTGGATCCCAGCCAGGAATATTCATCCAAGCCTCTCTCAAAAGACAACCTGCCTCACCAGAAGTAAGAAGTCCCTTCCGTGAGTACCTAAACCAAAGCTAATGTTATCTTTGACCCTTTTATTCTTCAAAAGGTGTGAAGTAAGTCATCAATGGTTAGATCCATCCAATTGGGTTATCATTGGGCTCAGGGTTCTAAGCCTTCTTATGGTTCTTTTCTTTGTCAAACTAAACAAGCTCTCAGTTCATATCGTTAAAGAATCACAGGAACACAAGAAATTCCTGCCACATGGATCATGGCCTTCAAGAACATGTAAGAAGCTCGCCCACCTCATCTTCACTGGAAACAAAAGGCTTTGCAGCTTCGGCCAATCCTAACCCCTTCCCTTCCAACCCCTCCCAACCCCATCACCCCTTCTATTGGGAGAGAGCTCATTTTGGGGCACATGCATACAGACTGGCGCCAATGACGGGTAAGAAGCTCAGAGGAGCACAACCTAAGACAGGTGCAACCTTGTTTGCCCCCTCTCTTGCACACGAGGTGATAGTCAATGATGGGTAAGATGCTCAGAGGAGCATGACCTAAGACAGATTACAGCCTCGTTAGCGCCCCCCGTCTATCATGTGCAACATGTAGGAGTCTGGAAATCCAGCAAAATGATTCTTTCCCATGAGGAGATTATCACAGAGCCCTCCAACATGCTCGCTTATGGGCCATACAGGCCTCACTGACATTTCAAATAAAAATAAAAAGGGGGATATGTAGGAGCATTCCCCAATACCTTCAACCTTTCCCTTCTATCTTTCCCCATTCTATGCTAATACACTGTGCTCTTGACAGAGAGCACCCCTTTGTTTGTGACCTTTGGACCTGATTGGTCCAGGAGTGTATTTAAGCTTCTGTACTTTCTGGAATAAACGGTGTTTCTGCTTCTTGTTCCAATGTTCCTGCTTCTTGCTCTGGGTATTTTTGCATCTCACTGGGGCAGAGCAGATTTTTACCTACACCCCAGGGTCTGAGTGAGTGACTCTGCAGATCACAGAGACCCCATATCATCTTCCCCGTAGACCCCTTCTTTCTCCATCTCTCTGGACCCCAACTCATCGAGCAGACCCACATGGCACCCCTCATTAAAGCAATAAGGGGCTACCTCGCAGGCTTTGTGGGGTGGTGCAGCCCTGCTTCTGGCCCCAGGATATGGTCAGATGGTGTCGAGGTTTGACCCCCACACCAAGTAAGCTTTGGGGACAAGACTCCTCCCACAGACCTCCTGTTCCTCATCTTCTGCCCCTGGGGAAGTCCAGGCTGCTACTGCTCAGGGGAATTCCAGAGTGACTCTCTCAGGGACGAAAGCCTGTGAAGGGGAAACTGCAGTACTCCCCAGCTCCACCCCCCTTACTCCAGCCCAGATAGAGTGCAGGAGAGGGGAGATCACTGAATCAGGATGAGTCCAGATAGAACCCTTGGGTGAACTCTAACTAGGTGTCCACTTTGCTCTCTCCTTCCTTCCAGCATTGGCCACCAAGGCCCACCACCCATCTTCCCCTTTCCCTCTGTGAAATGGGAATAATTCCAGAATCAACCGTGAAGAATATCCACTCTGTTGTGTTATGCTTCTGCCCTGGCTAGAGCGAATCTGAGGCCTGGAATATCATCATCATCATCATCATCATCATCATCATCATCATCATCATTTGAAATGAGGCCTGGGTATGTTGCCCCCACTGATCTCCAGTTCCTAATCTCTATCCATCCTCCCCAAGTAGCTGTGACTACAGATATTGCCTGTCCGGACAGGATTGCCCCTTCTATATTTAAAGAAAACTGTTTTCCAGTTCTGGAAGTTGAGCCCAGGGGTATTCCTCACTGAGCTACGTCCCCAGCCCTTTTCATTTTCTATGTTGAGACAGGGTCTCACTGAGTCACTTAGGGCTTTGCTAAATTGCTGAAGCTGGCCACAGACTTCCAGTCCTCCAGCCTCCCAGTCCTGGGATTACAGGTATCCACTATGGCACTTTAATTTGATTTAGCTTTGCTGGCAGAGTCCGAGGTCTACCATAACCCCTTCCTTCTTACCTGCACTACCGTGCAAGGGAGCCAACCACTTGCAACTTAACATGTGCTGTTACTACTATTAACAGGGATGTGCCATGCCTATACCCACACGCCTTAAGGATGGGGAAAGTGAGGCCCAGGGAAGGGAAACTATGTACACAGGAGCGAGGAGCCAGCCTGCTCACTGGCCCCCTAACCCTGACCTCTTAGAATGGAGGAGAGTAATGACTTGTTATTACAATCTGATTCTCCTTCCATGGATCCTCATTGTCCTCAAAGAACACCATATGAAGTTGTATACATGTATCTGCATATATGTTTATATACACACATGCATATGTATCTGCACATTCTATTCCTGAACTGCACCCCCTGCCCTAACATTCCCTCTCTAGTGCATTCTCCCTCATGATCTTGATTTCATTCCCCCTGCACCCCACTCTCCTTGCTCCCTGGCCTCCAACTGTCCCGCCTCAGGGCCTTTGCACTTGCTCTTCCTTTGGCCTGGGAGCCACTTCCCTTTTATCTGGGTGGCCAGTCCTTTCTCCTCATTCAGGTTCTTGCCCAGCTCTGTCACCAAGGCACTGTCGGTCCTCTCATTCTGTTTTATTTTTGCCAAATCTCTTATCAGTGTCCTTATTAATCATCTTGTTTGCTCATGAATATTCTGCCTCCCCCACTGAAGGCAGAGGTTTTGTCTAGTTCAGGGCTGTGTGTCCAGCTCCCAGCCCAGGCTGGGCACACAGCATTGTTGGTGCATGTGATTGGCCATGCCTCTGTCCTCCCCCTTTTGTTCCAGGGCCTGGAGATGCCCACACATCAGTTTTCCCCATGGAAGCCATTCTGCCCCAAGGAGGCTCTGTCCTGGGGAATTGCAGTTCATCTTGTAATGACTCTGCCATATTGGGCCTGGGGCCTCCATCGGCCAAAGAAGAGCATGCTGAGCTTTGCATCCTACGTGAGTTAATGTTAACCCATCACCCTGCTCCTGTGACCTCCAGCTCCAGTCACTATCTGATCACGTCAGAAAGTGGGTTCATTCCTTGCAAGCCACTTTTAGCCTCTTGTATCCCATGGCCCTGCCTGCAGATGGTTCCCGGCTGGGTGATTCTGATTGTCCCAGGAGCTGGATGTGGCCAGAGGGCCCACAGGAGACACTGCCCTGCGAGGTCTGCAGAAACTCAGTGCCTGGCTGCAGGGCTGTGCTGGTGCTTGGCCTGGTGGGCCCAGGGACTTGCACACTCATGGACACTTTCCACTGCACAGCGGCCAGTGTGCAGGGCGAGGTGGTCAAGGACGTGATGCTAAGTAGGGTGTGTCCAGGGGTGCCCAGGGGGCAGCTTCCTGTGTTTCTCAGGGCCTAGGCAGAGCTCACAGAGAAGTATAAGAACAGGGTTGGAAGTGTGCTCTGGGCGGGATTTGGGGAAAGAGAAGGGGCTGATGTGACAGAGGGACCAGGGACCGAGCTTGGGAGAGGATGGAGGCAGGGCAAGGTGTGCAGTGGCATGGGTGTGGGTGCAGTCTGGGCAGTCTGGGTGGGCGACATGTTCAGGGTAAGGGTGGGGCGGACCTGTGGGTTCACTGTGGGAGTTAGAACTCATGCCCACGCAGGCCTCACAGAGCCTCAGAGCAGCGCATGGGTGGATTAGCTATGCTCCATTTGGCTAGCAGTTCCTGCAGGGCACATCCTGCACAACCCAGCCTGGTGCTGGGACTCCAAGGTCACTCAGGACCTCACGTCAGTCCCCAACCTCAACCCAGCACCACATGCCATCTTTCAGATGCACTGGCGCTTACTGCCAGATGCCCTGAACAGAGGACTTGGCTGCAGTGAACAGAGGCCTTCCTGAGCTGTGGGTGCATGGGGTCCCTCCACCCAATGTGAGTTGTGAGCTCTGGGGAGGCCACAGTTGTCAAAGGGAGTGGAAAGTATGTGACTCAGGAGCACATGGGCACTTGCTGGTGCAAAACCACCCACACTTGAGGATGCAGCCAAAAATATGGCTGTCACAGCGGAATGTGAATAGGGGTGGCTCAGGGTAAGACAGAGTCTGTCAGCAGACCCAGGCCTGGCCTTCTCTGCCCCGTGTGAAGCCCAGCTTCCCTGTGTCCCAGATGGCCCCAGTTCAGACGAGCTGAGCTGCCCCAGCAACTGGACATGGGCGCAAGGATCTGGATGACTGTTCCTGTGCAGTGGATAGGAACCCAGAGCCAGATGTGGAGTGTGTGGGCTCTGAGGGTGCTGGTGAGGGGGTGGTGGGAAGCACAAATCCCAATCCTAGAGACCCCAGTGTCACTAGTGACCTGACACCCAGTATCTATATCAGCAACACCACCAAATGTCATGGCCTGGTGGTCCAAACAGTTGTCATGAGTGGGGATTGGGAGCAGGATGCAAGTGGGTGGGAAGTAAGGAGTGTCCCCAGGATCCAGCCTCTGACGCCCCCTATTGGCGACTTTGTAGGGTCACCATGATGGATGGGCCCACCTGCCCACGTCACCAGATATGGCAGGCCACGCTGGCCTGCACCACAGGAAGTCAGCCCTTCCAACAAGTGCACTGCTCCAGAGAGGGCACACCCTGCTGAGAGGCAGCCCACGTCCCAAGGGCGTGAGCGCTGACCTCTGTGTGGTCCCCAATGCACATGGCGCAGATTTCTGGACCATCGCTGTGGTGTGGGATGTGAGTGCAGGCATGGCCTCATAGAAGGGACCGTCACTGGAAAAGTAACTTGCAGAGGTGACACAGCCCACGAGGAGTTCAGCAGCACCTCCCCCAGTCACCTTCTTGGGGACAGGGAGTCCTGGCCTAAACCTGGGGGTAGCAGAATTTTAGAGAACAGGAGCTCCACCTCACATCCTGGAGGACAGTTGTGGGGCTCCAACTCGTCCCATTCAATAAGAAGGGAGCAAAATGTATGTCTTAAAATACTGACTGTGGATGCAGGGTGCTCTGAGGCGCAGCAGCCCTTTCTCCCCCTCACTGGAGAAGGGGAGGTCTCAGACCAATCATGGTGGGCCAGAGTAGAGCACCTGGGTGACCACTGGGCAAGCTCCAAGTCATCTTCACCCCTGTCCACTGCAGACCATCCAGTGGTGGTGGACCTGGCCGCCTCACCCTCAAACAAGCAGCCAGGTGCAGAGGACTGGCCTCCAGCCCAGATCAGTTGGTGCACACCCTGGGAGTCCTCAACATCAGCCTGTTGATCATCAAGGGCATGCTGTGCTTGTGGGCACTCTGGGCAGTCACATGGGGAGTGCCAGGGTGCTGCCACCCATGTGTGAGCTCATGCATGGCACATCACGGTGCATGTGGCTGGTGAGCTTCAGCTGGGGGTGGAGCAAGGGGTGTGCTGGAGGGCAGATCCAGGGCCTCAAGGTGCTGGACAGGATCAGACTCTACCTCTCAATCCCAGAAGAGGAGACCCAAGTGGGTCAAGGTTAAGTACTCCTGAGGAACATGGCTATGATGGAAGGTTGGGGTGGGGGTGTAGTGGAGAGGAAGGTCAGTTCCAGGGGGAGGGACCTTTCAAGGCTGTGATTGCTGTGGGAGTATCTGATTAGCTTGGGGTGCCTCCTGGGGTGGGGGCCGCCTGGCCTCCAATGGGCAGTCAGTCCACCTGCAAGAAGGACTAGCGTAACGTCCAGGAGGAGAAGAGCTCAGAAGGGGCTGCGTGCCTCACGGGTGTGGGTGGGGCAGGGCAGGAGCGCAGAAGGTGGACAGGAGCCTGGGGGCCAGCCGAGTCACAGGAGGGTGGGGGGCGAGGTCTTCACCATCCAGCTGACTTCTACTTGACTTGCTCCCTCTCCCCAAGGGCCGGGCTGCACCCCGAGACACACACTGGTGCTTGTCTGTTGCTTGCTCTGTCTGTCTGTCTATTCATTCAACTCCAGGGGCATCGCCCACATTCTTTCCCCGTCTCCCCCAACAGTTTTATGAAGGACTCCCAGGCTCTGTTTCTGTCTTTGCAATGGGAAACGACAGGGCCAGATCCTGATTGGGATGGTTATTCTTTCAAAAACAACTCTGTTTTGAGAGTGCCCACCCATGCCATTTCCTGTTCTCATCTTTGCCCATTAAATGTTTGCATGGGGGCAGCCAATGAGGCTTGGAGCTTCCCAGGTGGACTTCCTTCTCCAGGCTCTGTGTTACCTCTGAATCATGATGGGCCAAGTGCAAAGCCAAGTTGGGGTAAACTGAGGCAGTGTGGGTGGACGAGGCAGCAGTGGCCACTTAA
>PVHX01013382.1:0-54974 GCA_004024805.1 Geosciurus inauris | reverse complement strand
TTTTTTTTTTTTTTTTTTTGAACCACGGATAGAATCCAGGGGGGGCTGGGGTTGTGGCTCAGTGGTAGAGCGCTTGCCTGGAATGTGTGAGGCACTGGGTTCGAGACTCAGTACCACATATAAATAAATAAAATGAATAAAGATCCATCAACAACTAAAAAAATGTTTAAAAAAAAAAAGAATCCAGGGGTACTTAACCACTGAGCCACATTCCCAGCCCTTTTTATTTTGAGACAGGGTCTCACTAAATTGCTGAGGCTGGCCTTGAACTTGTAATCCTCCTGCCTCAGCCTCCTGAGCTGCTGGAATTATAGATGTGTGCCACTGGGCCTGGCTTGTATATTCTTTGGAGAAATGTCTACTCAAATCATTTGCCCATTTTTGTAACTGGGTCATCTTTTTGCTGTTGCACATTGTAGGAGTTCTTTTATATTCTGAATATTGAGCCATTACCAGATAAATAATTTGCAAATATTTTCTCCCATTCTGTGGGTTTTCACTTGATAATGCCTTCAATGCAATTTTTTTAAGTCCAATTTATCTACTTTTTCTTTTGCTGCTTGTGCTTCTGGTGTCATATCCAATAATCTATCGCCAAAACCAAGGCCATGAAGATTTACCTTTTTTTTTTGCTTCTAAGAGTTTTATAGTTTGGGGCATTTTGAATTAATTTTTGTGTATGGTGTGAGGTAAGGGTATATATAGTTTTATATCCTACTCTTTTATTTAAACATAAACATTTTCCCACATAATTACATATTCTTCAAAAACATTATTTTTAATATTTTATGCTATTCTATTACATAGATATATCAAATCACTTAACTATTGCCTTGTTTTTAGATGTTTAGGTTGTTTGAAATTTTTCATTTTTATTATAGCTAACAACCTAAACTAAACTAAATAAACCTTTGGCTGTAACTCTCTTTCTTTAAAAATTAGGTCTGGAAGCAAAATGAATGTCCTTATCTATAGACAGACATATTAAGTGAATATTGTAGCCACTACAGAGAAATCTCTTAGGCACAGTTTCCAAGAATCATCTTATGAAATCTCTTCATAGAAGCCAGGCACGGTGGTGCACACCTGTAATCCCAGAGGCTTGGGAGGCTGAAGCAGGAGGATGGTGAGTTCAAAGCTTGCCTCAGCAACTTACCAAGGCCCTACGTAACTCAGTGAAACCTTGTTTCTAAATAAAATATAAGAAAGGGCTGAGAATATAGCTCAGTGGTTAAGCAGCTCTTGGTTCAACCCTTGGTGCCAAAAAAGAGGGCAGGGGCGGGGGGGTAGGCTGGAGATGTAGCTCAGTGGTAAACTGCCCCTAGGTTAAATCCCTAGTATCTTCCCCCCATTCCGAGAAAAAAATCTTTTCATAGGGTAGGTGCTCAGTGGTAAGAGTGCTTCCCTAGCATTCGCAAAGCTCTAAGTTCAATTCCCACACCATAAAACAAATAATCTCTTCATAAGTTTCCAAATCCAAAGTAATGATAAAGAATACGGAAATGTTAGTTATCCCACTTGATCAGTGCATATTGTATATATGTACTAAAATATCACATATACCTCATAAATATGTACAATTACTATGTGTTAATAAAAAAAGAATTTTAAATGCTTAAGGAAATGTAAATGTTAACTAATATATGATCTTTGCACACTGTATATGTATATAAATTATTATATTGTATCCCTAAATTTGTACAATTAAAATAATAATAAGGGCTGGGGTTGTGGCTCAGTGGCAGAGTGCTTGTCTTGCACATGTGAGGCACTGGGTTCGATCCTCAGCGCTGCATAAAAATAAATAGACAAAGACATTGAATGCATCTATAACTAAAAAATATTTTAAAAATAAAATAATAATAATAATATTAAAGCTAACCTTTAGCTTAGAAACATACTAGTACCAGAAGTGAGATTCCTAAGGCTATTTTTATAATTCATCCATTCAACAAATATTTGAATATCAATTCTGTGCCAGATACTGGTTTAGGGAACAAAACTAAGACCTCTGCCCTCATGGAATTTATATTCTAAGTAGAACATAAGAAGGCAATGGATAAATTAGAAATATAAACAACATCTTTAGGATTGTAAGTACTGGCATTTTAATAATGTATCTTTGTTAATATGCAGGTCCTTAAACCTTTTCCAACCTCAAACAGAATTCACTTCTGAATTCATCTTTAATCATTTTCTGATTTTAGAATTGAGATAACCAACTTGTCACTTCATTAGCAATTGCTATGGAAAAAGAAAAAAGGCTGACGGAAGAACACCAGAATAGCTAGTGTTGAGGTCAAGAGCACTGCAATATTAAACAGCATAATCAGGGCAAGACACCGAGAAGGCAAGATTTCCAAAGACTTGAAGGAAATGATATGGTTAACCAAACAAAAAGTTGAAGCACTGCAGACTAAGAAAACAGTCAATGCAAAGGCCCTAAGTTGGGGAGCATAAGGGACATAGCTGAGGAACAGCAGAGGCTGAAGTGTGTGGCTGGAGTGAAACAAATGAGGGATACAGCAGTAGTAGTAGAGGGAGTCAGAAAGATAAAGAGCTATTCAGTTTATGTATGGCCTTACAGGCTACTGTGAGGACTTACGACTTTTATTCTAAGTGAAATGAGAAGCTATCACAGGGCTTTGAGTAGAATAACATAATCTGACTTGTGTGAAAAAGGTCACTCTGATGGCTATGCTGAAAAGAGAGTACAAGGGGGCAAGGAGAGAGAAGCATGGAGACCAGCAGGGAGCTACTGCAAACTCCTGGCAACAGAGGATGGGCTTAGAGCAGGACAGCAGCAGCGCAGGTGATAAGAAGTGACAGGCTAAGTCTTCACATACTTTGCCACACTGCTTTCTAGAAAAACTATTAATTTTAACTTGCACTAGCAGTGTAAAAGTGCCTGTCTCAATACTCCTTGCAGTTTTTAAATGCTCTTTGGTATTCTGACTGACAATGAAAGCTGGTTTTAAAAGTCAAAGATTAAATCCCTAAATCCCTAAAAGCTTCTTTGGGATTTGTAAATATTGGAGCTTTAATAATGTATCTTTGTTAATATGCTGTTCCCTAAGTCTTTTCCAACTCCAAAGAAAATTCACTTCTGAATTCATCTTTGATCATTTATGATTTTGGAACTGAGGTAACCAACATGTTGTCACTTAATTAGCAACTGGGAGGTATGCCACTCTGCAGAAGAAAGTCAGGGTCTAAGTTGGAAAGCTCAGTGATCCAGTCTTATGGATGAAACCTACACTCAGCTTCAAGTGAGAGACTGCAACCATGGGTAATCTCACCACTGTTCTATCACTTCAGATGCTATTTACTTCAGCGGCAATTACAGGATCTTCCTTCAATGTTTCTGAGTAGAATTTATTTATTTATTTATTTACGTATGTATGTATTTATGTATTCATTCATTCATTCATTTATGTATTTATGTATGTATTTATTTATTTATTGGTACTGGAGATTGAACTCAGGGGCACTCAACCACTGAGCCACATCCCCAGCCCTATTTTGTGTTTTATGTAAAGACAGGGTCTCACTGAGTTGCTTAGTGCCTCACTGTTACTGAGGCTGGCTTTGAACTTGAGATTCTCCTGTCTCAGCCTCCCTAAGTGCTGGGATTACAGGCTTGAGCCACTGCACCTAGCTATTTTTATTTTTTTTTAAAGAACTTTTTTTTTTTTTGCTAGTTGTCGATGAACCTTTAGTTTATTTATGTATATGTGGTGCTGAGAATCAAACTCAGTGCCTCACACATGCTAGGCAAGTGCTCTACCACTGAGCTACAATCCCAGCCCAGAATTATTTATTTTTTTAAATATTTATTTTTTAGTTGTAGGTGGACAGACTATCTTTATTTTATTTTTATGTGGTGCTGAGGATCAAACCCAGTGCCTCACGCGTGCTAGGTGAGCATGCTACCACTGCGCCATAACCCCAGCCCCCCATAATTATTTTTAATTCACATAGAATGGCAGCACTATAGGGGTTGTATTTGGTTGACACTTCTTCATTTTATAGGTGACATTCATTGGCCCAGGAAAGGGAAGGGACTCTTAGGATCACAGACTCTTGAGGTTAGAAGACACCTTAAAAGCTCCCCCTTTTTTCAACTTTTAAAATATTTTTAAAATTTGCTCTAATTAGGTGTACATGACAGCAGAATGCATTTCAATTCATTATACAAATGGAGCACAACTTTTCATTTCTCTGGTTGTACATGATGTAGAGTTGTACCATATGTGCAATCATACATGTACCTAGGGTAATGATGTTCATCTCATTCCATCATCTTTCCTGCCCCCGTGCCCCTTCCCCTCCCCTTAAAAGTCCTCCAGTCCAATCTTGCATTTGGAGTTGGAACCTCCATTACAATAACCTTAAATGGAATCATTTATCCCAAACTTACATCTTTACTAACAGTGAAGCCCTTCCTTTCCTAAGATCCCCTACTCCACTATGAGACCACACTGTCCAAAAGTGCCTTCTCATACTGCACAAAAGTCTGCCCACCTGTAGCTTCTACTTTTTAGAACAGAAAAATCTGAAGATATATAGTTGCCTTATCACATTGTACTAATTCATACTATAATTATTACATTGTAGACTTCAATGCTTTGTTTTCATTTCCTATCCTATACCCCTCTCCCCAAACTCTAAGCTCCTTGAAGGCATAGCTATGTCTCATTTGCCTGTATACAATAGGTCTTGGTTAGTCCCCCTTCCCACTTCCCACTCAGTCCACCAACTCACCACTCCCCTTGGCCTGGACAACAAGCACCTGAGCTTCTCAAATGCTGGGTGTCTGACAGCCTGTGTGACTAGCAGGGAATATCCTGTCCCTACTATCAAACCTGTCCAAAAAGGAAATCACAGATAAATTGAGTTCCTTCCCTACTCTTTTTCTGGTTTTCATTTTGTTTATTTCATTTCCTTGTCTCAAGTGATATTTTTCATCTTGCTGCTTCTACTGCTGATGATATCTGCATCTTTAAGGCCTAGCACAGATAAGGCAAAGAATAGGTACAGGTACTCAGTGAAGAGATTATCAAGGGGTTGTTTTCTGGAACTATGAGCGTGTATATGTGTGTGTGTGTCTGTGTGTGGGGACTGAACTCAGGGCCTCATGTATGCTAAGTGTGAGAAATAGAAAGTTCAGTGGTCCATTTTCAGAATACAGTATTTATCCTTAAATGTAAAAGTAGGATGTAAGAAAGGAAAGGCAGCTGGAGGAGACGCAGAGCAGTATGGAAAGTTACAAGCAGTTAACTCACACAATAGCACCATAGTCAATAAGTGTGACAGATCCAAAGTCCATGCACCTAAACAGCCCCTTGACAAAACAGGAGGTAGGGGAAGGAGTCTGACCAACAGAGACAAAAATCTCTCTGTTAAGAAATAATAACTTGGGCTGGGATTGTGGCTCAGCGGTAGAGCGCTTGCCTCGCATGCGTGAGGCCCTGGGTTCGATCCTCAGCACCACATACACAGCAATAAAATAAAGACATTGTGTCCATCTACAAAAAAAAAAAATTTAAAAAAAAAGAAAGAATAACTTAGGCTAGGGATGGTGGTGCACACCTGTAATCCTAACAGCTTGGGAGGCTGAGGCAGGATTGCATGTTCAAAGCCAGCCTCAGCAAAAGTGAGGCGCTAAGCAAGCCAGTGAGACTTTGTCTCTAAATGAAATCCAAAATAGGGCTGAAGATGTGGCTCAGTGGTTGAGTGCCCCCGAGTTCAATCCTGGCAACTCCCCTCCACAAAAATGAAATAATAACTTAGGTAAAAAAGTAAGAGCTTTTATATGTGCTAAAATGTACTTAATCTAAGAAGAATTTCTCCCCACAAGAGAACAAAGGAAGGTGGGAACAACTAAGGTATATTTCTTTAAATAACCCAAAAGGAGACAGTAAAATCTAGGTAACTTTTGAGAAGATTGTGCACTCCACAGTACTCAGCCAATGAGGAACTGGGGGTAGGACCTTGCACACTAAAGGAAAAAGTGCTGATGGTAACAATTCTGGGTGTACCTGCTCAACCAGACACCTGACCTTGCAAGACTGTCATTAAAGCCTGTTTTTTAAAAACTTTATTTATTCTAATTAGGTTTACATGACAGCAGAATGCATTTTGATTCATTGTACACAAATGGAGCACAACTTTTCATTTCTCTGGTTGTACACAATATAGAGTTACACCATATGTGCAGTCATACATGAACCTAGGGCATTGTTGTCCGTCGCATTCCACCATCCCCCCCCCCTTTTTTTTTTTGCTATATCTCATGTCTCTGAGCCCCTTGTTTGGATTTGGGCAGGTGAGCATGTTTCTCACACTAGGCAAGCGGTTCTATTACTGAACTACATCGTTTGCCCTTTTTACTCCATGAGTTTTGTGGAGGTTTTTGGTTTTTGTTTTGTGATGCTGGGAATTGAACACAGTGCCTTTTGCATGCTAGACAAGCACTCTAGCTCTGAGCTACAAGCCTAGCTCTGAGTGGTCTAAAAACAAAAGAAACAAATTCAACACGGTCTCTGCCTTTGAGGGGGTCACCAACTGATAAGGGAGAAAGATAAGAGGATAAAAAATTGGGGATGGGAGTGGAGATAAGTGGGCAGTTAGAATACAGTTTGAAATGTGCCATGACAAGGATAGACTGGTCAGAGAAGAGACTTTCATCTATCATCATTATTTAGGTCTATTGTCTGTTAGGAATTATACTGGGCACAAAGTGTCCCTGGATGTAAACTAAAAAGAGGAAGATGGACATTCCAGATAGAAGTAGCATTTTTTTAAAAATGTTTTTTAGTTATACATGGACACAGTGTCTTTATTTTGTTTACTTATTTTTATGTGGTGCTGAGGGTCGAACCCAGCGCCTCACATGTGCAAGGCAAGTGCTCTGCCACTGAGCCACAATCTCAGCCCCAAGAAGTAGCATTTTGAAGTCACCCACCACTGGCTTGGATTATGCCCTCCTTGACTTGAACTCATAATCTCACCTTCTTGTGACCATGTCTCCTTTTATGGTAGTTGCCCTAACCTACCTTCCTGGCTTCATCTGTCTACTAATTATACTTGCTTTTTATATTGCTATACTTCTTGCCTGAACTCCTGATTCATATAGTATCTAACTGCCTTCTTGACATCTGTACTTGGATGCTTGCTAGATATGAAGTTAAGAGTGGTCTCTGAGAGCTGGATGTGTTGGTACACACCTGTAATTCCAGATTCATAAGGCCAGGGCTGGAGGATTATAAGTTCAAGGCCAGCCTCAGCAACTTACAATTTAGTGATATTCTCACTCAAAAAAAAAAAAAAAAGAGTGGCCTCTGATAGTTGGGAGTGTATGTCAGTAGTAAGTAGTGCGCTTGCCTAGTATGAGTGAGCCCAAGAAAGGGAAGGGCAGGGCAGGGAAAGAAAGGGAAAGGAAGGGCAAGAAGGAGAAAATTTTTAAAATTGTTGTGGAGCTGGGTGCAATAGCACATGCCTGTAATACCAGTGGCTTGGGAGGATAAGGCAGAAGATTCAAGAGTTCAAAACCAGCCTCAGCAACAACAAAGCTCTAAGCAACTCAGTGAGACCCTATCTCTAAATAAAACACAAAATAGGGCTGGGGATGTGGCTCAGTGGTCGAGTGCTCCTCAGTTCAATCCTCAGTACTCCCTCCCCTCAAAAATAAAAAGAAAAGAAAGAAACTGAAAGAAAGACAAAAATGGGAAGATCATGTTCATGGATTGAAAGAATTAATTAATATTGTTGAAATGTCCAGACTATCCAAAGTGATTTACAGAGTTAATGTAATCTCCATCAAAATACCAATGTCATTCTTTGCAGAAATAAAAAACTACATTCTAGAATTCACATGGACCATAAAAGACCCCAAATAGCCAAAGCTATCTTGAACAAAAAGAACAAAGCTGGAAGCACCATGATACAAGGCTACAGTACCAAAACAACTTGGTATTGGCATAAAAACAGACACTTAGTGGCTGGGGGTGTAGCTTAGTGATAAAAGCACATGCGTGAGGTCCTGGGTCAATTCTCAGCACAACATCCTCCTCCCCCCCAAAATTGATACATAGACCAATGGAAAACAATAGATAACTCACACATAATTCATACATCTATAGCCAACCGATTTTCTAAAAAGGCACCAAAACCACACATTAGAGAAAGGGTAGCCTTTTCAATGGTACTGGAAAAACTGAAATCCCTGTGGAGAAGAATAAACTAGACCCTCATCTTTCACTATACAAAAGATCAATAAAACAAAGAGCTGTTTTTTTGAAATATAAACAAAATCAATGAACATTTACCTAGATTAAGGAAGACGAAAAAAGATTGAGGGGGGGGTAAATAAATAAAATTAGAGATGAAAAAGAAGACATTACAACTGATACCCCAGCAGTAAAAAGGATCATTAGGGTCTATTATAAGCAAACATATGGCAACAAATTAGAAAACCCAGAGGAAATGGATAAACTTCTGGACACATATAAGTTATTAAAATTAAACCATGAAGGTGTAGAAAACATGAACAAATAATAACAACTAATAAAATTGAATCAGTAATAAAGTCTCCCAAAAAAGAAAAGCCCAAGACTGGATAGATTCACTGCTGAAATCTATCAAACTTTTAAATAATTAATACCAATTTTTTTCAAACTACTTCAAAAAATTAAGAGGGGGAACTAAAAAAGAGCATATACCATGATCAAGTGATGAACTAGTTCAACATATGCAAATGAACAAATATGATACATCAATCATATTAGCAAAATTAAAGACAAAATCATATGATTATCTCAATAGATCCATAAAAAGCATTTGATAAAATCAAATATCTGTGATAAAAACTCAACAAATTAGTTATAGAAAGAAATGCATATCTACTTATAAAAGCCACATAAAACAAACCCACAGGCTATATACTGAACAGGAAAAAGCTGAGAGTGTTTCTCTAAGATCTGGAACAAGACAAGGATGTCCACTTTCACTACTCTATTCAATAGAGCACTGCAAGTCTTAATCAGAGCAATTAGGCAAGAGAAAGAAATAAAAGGCATCTAAACAGGAAGGGAGGAGTCACATTATCCCTCTATACAGGCGACAAGACTCTATAAATAGAAAACCAAAAGACTGGTAGAACTGATAAATGAATTCAGTAAAGTAGCAGGATACAAAAATCAACATTCAAAAGCAAATAGTACTTTTATATACCAGTAGCTAACTTGCTGAGAATGAAATTAAGAAAGCAATCTCATTCACAATATTTACGAAAATAAAAAACCCAAGATAATACAATACATTGCTAGAAGTATTAAACTAAGATTCCAAAATGTGAGGGGCCAAGTACATAGTTAAGCCTTTGAAAAAAATTAGCTATTATTATTTCAGACATAAAAGACTACAAAATAAGTTTTTGCTTCTTATATCCCCAAACCTGTCCAAACTTGTTCTTCATGGTTTTCTCTACAGCATTACGTGGCAATTCATCCTTCCAACTCTCAAGGCAAAAGCTTTAGAATCACTCTCTCCCATCTACATCCAACCCATTAACATATCCTTTCAACTCTGTTTTCAAAATACATTTAGAATCTGACCATATCTCACTGTCTACACAATTTCTATCCTAGTTCAAGTTGTCATTAATTTCCACCTATATTATTGTAATAGCTTCATAGCTGGTCCCCTGGCTTATACTTTTGATCCCATATGGTCTGTTTCCCACAGCAGCCAAAGTGATCCAGTTAAAACATTGAGACATCATTGATAAGTGGATGCTGATCCATAAAGTGGGGTGGGGGTGTAGGGAAGAGTGAAGGAACTTCGCTTTTTGTAGAGCGGAGGGAGTACAGGGGTGGGACCTCAGGGATGGGAAGGATAAAAGAATGAGACAGACATTATTACCCTATATACATGTATGATTACACTACTGGAGTGAGTCTGCACCATGTACAGCCAGAGGAACGAGAAGTTGTGCTCTATTTGTGTACAATATGTCAAAATGCATTCTACTGTCACATATAACTAATTAGAATAAAAAAAAATTTTAAAAACCATATTAAGTCAGATCACAGAACTCCTCTTTTTAAGCTCCAAAGTAGCCTACATGACAATGACAGCTAAATCCTTTCAATGACCTGGGTCCCTGCTACCTGTGTAACCTCCTCTCCTACTAGCCTCCTTGCTAATCGTCTCTGGCCACAATGGCCTTCTTGCCATTCCTCAAATGTGTCAAGCACTTTTCCAATTCAGAGCCTTTACCCTTTGTGCTCCCTCTTCCTAGAACTTGGTACAAAGGTCACCTTACATTCTTTCTAAAACAGTATTCTCATCATTCTCTATGCTCCTTGATCTGCTTTCTTTTTCTTTGCAGTACTAAAACACATGACATCCTATATGCTTGTTTATGTGATCCCCGTTCATCTCCTACCACTAGAATGTAAGCTAACAGTCAAGCTTGCTAATTTATGGATTCCTTGCTAGAAGTCTCCTTCTACCACACTCCAAAGGCTCTCCATATAGGCTCAGCCCCACCCCTGTGAGTAGAGTACATTCAGGTTCCCCAAGATGAAACACATCAGTAGTAAAGCATACTGAATTGAAATAGCATACGTGTATATAAAAAATTTTTTTCACACCTGTTTATCATTTGACCTTAAAATCAACCCTAATGTTATTTCTCCCATTTTGTAGATTAGCAAACAGCTCAGAGGTGAACTTTTTGACTGAGGTTATTCAACAACTCAGTGGTAAAACTGGGAAAGGTATCCCAAAAGTAATGCATTTTCCACACCTACCAAATAACTATAACTGGGACCTTGGAAACAAATCTACCCCTTCTCTGTGTGTGTCTGTGTTTTCTTTTTTTGCAGTATGGGGGATTGAACCCCGGGATGCTTTACCACTGAGCTACACCCCAATCCTTTTCTAGCTTTTATTTTGAGACAGGATCTTGGTAAGTTGCTAAGGCTGGCCTCAAACTTGTGCTCCCTCTGTCTTGGTCTCCTGAATTGCTGAGATTAAAAGCACCTACCACTGCATTTGGCTGTATTTATATTTTTTGAAGATCAAGAGTGAAGAGAATAAATGGATACAAGTAAGCTTTTCTCTTTTACAGTCCAAAGGCTATAGCAGTGATTGGGTTTCCTGAGATCTTTTTTTTCTTCTTTTTTTTTTTTTGGTACTAGAGATTGAACTTAGGGGCCCCTGACCACTGGGCCACACCCCCAGCCCTATTTTTGTGTTTTATATAGATACAGGTTCTCACTGAGTTGCTTAGCACCTCGCCATTGCTGAGGCTGGCTTTGAACTCGCAATTCTCCTGTCTCAGCCTCCCTACGTGCTGGGATTACAGGCTTGCGCCACTGCGCCCGGCTTCCTGAGATCTTGATATGTACATTTTAATTTCTTTATAGACATCAGTACAATTTAATCCTCTTTTCTTGTTCTTACTGGGATTAGAACTAAAGAAATATAAAGTTATTTTTTGATTAATATGGAAATTAGAAACTACTCTCAGCAGAAATCAGAGAACTATTTCTGAAACGACTTGATTTTTAGGCACTAAAAATAATAGAGTATTAAAAGACTAGTGAAAGACTACCTCTCTGGCTCAGGGAGACAAAGAGGATAACTCCTTTGTCAACAGGGGATGGATACTTAGGCAATGAAGTCATTTTAGGTCTGAAGCTCACAATGAAAAAGAAAACTACCCTTGCCACCAATGCCAGCGTGACCCCAAACAAACAAAAGTCTTTATTCTCTCAAACTAAAAAGAGGGTAAAAGAAAGGATATAATTTGGAATCTGTACTACATTCTGAGCTCTGTGGTAGGTAAGTCTTTATCTGATTTAATTTTCACCCTAACTCTACAAAGTATATTAGGACTTCCATTTTGAGACATGTCTTACAAAGCTAGTAAGTACAAAGTGGAGACAGGATTCAGATCAGATTTAAAACAGTCCTTTCCAACCAACCTCCTTACCTGTCCTCAAAATATGAATCTACTCAACATAAACCTCCAGATTTGGCTGCCATTAACTTGGCCAAGATTCTTTGATTTCATCTTCAAACCCAGAGAAAACAGGAAAATACTTTGGAGAGTCAAATTGGTCAAAGATGGTTCTGTTTAAAGGGGGGGCGGGAAGCTATTTTGTTCCTGCTCAGTATCTTAATATGGGCATACTCATGTCATTGAAGAGTAACACACAGACACGAAGTTAGAACTGGAAGAAGTACTAGAGGTGACTGAGTCTAATTTGCCATTTAGGACAGGAATACCCTTTACAGTGGTCCACATGGCTGGCAACAGCCTCTGCCGCACCCCTTTGTAATGATGTTATGTTCAGAATCCTTTTTTTTTTTTAGTTGTAAGTGGACAGAATATCTTTATTATATTTTTATGTGGTGCTGAGGATCGAACTCAGTTTCTCCTGCGTGCTACGACAGCACGCTACCACTGCGCCATAACCCCAGCCCCCACTGCGCCATAACCCCAGCCCCTGTTCAGAATCTTTTCAGTCAGTCAAAACTCATATTAGAGAGCACTGGAGGTTGAAAATTCTTCGCTTTGAGCAAAAAAATCAGCCTTGTGAGGACTTGTACCCTGACATCGCCTTCCTCAGTCCCTGGTCCCAATTCTGCCCTCACAGAACATGTCTATTTGTTCTGTTTCAGGACAGCCCTCCAGAGAGATGAAGACATCAGTTATTCTTCCTTAATTTTCTCTTATACAAATCGAATACACCCAATTCCTTCAAGCTTCCCCCTCCTGATTGTTCACCTCTGATCAGACTTCAATTTACAAGCCCTCTTTCCTTTAAACAATTCAATTTTCTTCCTGCTTTGTTCACTTTTTTCACTGATGCCACCCCCCCCCCATTTAAAACAATTAATTGAACTGACATAACAAGACTGATGACAGTGGTCAGTGAAGGCCTAAAGTGACTTAATCCAGATTTTTTTCATCATCATCATAATAGTTAGCATCTAGCAAATGCTCACTCTGTGCCAACCATGGTGTTAGGTACCTTCTTTACATAGGCATTTACAGTCCAATGGGAAATAACTTAGGTCATTTAAATTAATCTATAGGCATTACATAAAATATAAAATCAGAATGTTGGGGTGTTATCAGAATGCCAAGGAGGTTTGGAAGAGTTAGGAATAGCTTCTTGGAGGAAGAAACATTTCAGCTGGCCTTGAACAATGAATGAGAAGAATTTGTCAGAGGTGTGTGGGGTGAGAACAAAGAAATACATATTCATTCTATGCATGAAGGTATGAAATGCTTGCCTTATTAGGCAAATGCCAAACAGTTTAGTATGATTAGAGCTTACATCATATAGGGGGAAATAGCAAGAAATGAAGGCAAAAAGGAAGACTGAGAGGCAAACTGTGAAGGGATCTGAATGCCAGGCTAAAGGACAGAATTTACTTGTAAATAAAAGGAACCGACTAGAGGGTTTTAAACAGGTTGGGGGGTGGTTTAGATTTGTGTTTACGAAAACTACCAGAGCAGCAGTGTGGGAAGGGGTTCAGAGTAGGCAAGATCAGAGGAGGAACCTAATAAGAAATTACTAGCTGGGCGCGGTGGTGCATGCCTGTAATCCCAGCACTTAGGGAGGCTGAGACAGGAGGATCTTGAGTTCAAAGCCATCCTTAGCAATAGTGAGGTGCTAAGCAGCTCAGTGAGACCCTGTCTCTACATAAAACAGAAAATAGGGCTGGGGATGTGGCTCAGTGGTCGAGTGCCCCTGAGTTCAGTCCTAGGCACCAAATAAATAAATACTGCAGTAGCCCAAAGAAAAAGCTAAAAGAATAGCAGTGGGATGAAGAGGAAGGTAATACAAAGACATTTAGGAAACAGAGCCTACAAAATTTGATCCTAATAAATAAAACCCCATTTTTAGTACTATAGACTGAGAAGCTATAAAGTAAGGAAAACATTCTAAGTGCAGGGTATGCAGGCTCCTCCTCCTGTCTTCTTCTTCTTTTTTTTTTTGGTACTGGAGATTGAACTCAGGGGTACTCGACCACTGAGCCACATCCCCAGCCCTATTTTGTGTTTTATGTAGAGACAGGGTCTCCCTGAGTTGCTTAGTGCCTTGCCATTGCTGAGGCTGGCTTTGAACTCGCGATTCTCCTGTCTCATCTCGTCTTCTTTAATAGAAAGAAAGAAAATAAATTAAATGGGTCCTGGAACCTGTTAGCACCAGAAAAATGCCTAAATATGAATTATTTTTATTTGCTGAGAGGCCTGGCTGCTGAGAGTGCTAGACTAGTGAGAATGTAGGTCAGCCCAAGCAGGTGGTGGTTGTGGAGTGCTGGCTTTGGACCTGCCCATCAGACCTGAATCTGAGGCAGCCAGTGTATTGGCTTTAAGGTCCACCCACCCAGTGTAGCACTGAATGCCCTGAGGTATCGTAAATCTGTGAGTGAGGCACTGTTCTCAGTTAGGGCAAGGTAAGTCCCTGAGGTAACAAGAGAGACACCTGGTACTCAACTGTGCTGTGTTGCATCTTCAAGGAAAGCCTATCCTGGTTAAGGGCAGCCACCTCTAGATCATTCACCTAGAGGAGTCCCAGCAGAAGGAGCTGCTAAAACCGTGGCAGGCTTAATTGCATGTCATTAGTGTAGAAACAACACCACCAACCACAAAAAGGAAAATAGGGTGCTTAGATGTTCATACTATAATTGCTCTTAAGTACATAAGGCCAGGCATGTGTGCTATTTCTCAGGGGAAAAAGATTCATCAACAAATCTAAGTATATCTCTCCAGGTTCTTCTTATCTGCTGGAATGAGAGAAATTTTAATGGAAAGCAGATGGCTTATTCCATCTCAACCTCCAACTCAAAGAATGCTCCCCCCACCTTTTTTTTCCTGTTTCTCTAAGGCACTTGGGAAGTACCCAACACTTCTTAAGTTGTTAATGGTCTCTGAACTCTGCACTTATCTTCTAAATACAGATTAAAAAGCAAAGTAAGATTTTGCAAACTGATGATTTGGTCCATGAATCCCTTTCCTTCCAGATTGACTCATTTCTTCATTCCACTATGCAGCAAAGAGGAGAATCCAGCTCATTTTCAATAAAATATATGGGACACTTTCTTTCCATATAAAAAATAAAAATCAGACCCCCACTTCACACTTCTTCAATTCCAGAAAAACCAGACTTTACTATAAAATAAAAATTCAAAACTATTAAAAGAAAAATAAATTAAAAGAAAACATCAGTACGACCCTACGGTTAAATTTCCCTCCTTCCTTCCTTTTTTTGGACTGGGGATTGAATCCAGGGTGCTTTACCATGGATGTACATCCCCAGCCCCCCCCTTTTTAAAAATGAGATCATTTAATTCATCTATTAATTAGATAAGTAAAGGTATTAGAAAATTATTATGAATTTCTTAAGTGTGATAATAGCATCATGACTATAGTTCCTTTAAAGATTTTCTTAGAGTCAAATACCTGATAAATACCAGGGGCCCAACCCTTTTTATTTTGAAATAGCATCTCATTAAGTTGTTGAGCATGGTCTCTTTAACTTGTGATCCTCTGTCTCAGCCTCCAGAGTCAACAGGTGTGTGCCACCTCACCAGGTTTAGACAGTATTTCTTAGATAAAACTAAAAGGAGAATCACAAAAGGGTGGTAAATTTAACTCATCAAAACATAAAGCTCTATATAATAAAAGATGCATAAACAAAGTTAAAAGATAAGTACACAGACAGAAAAGTATTTGTAACATATACAATATAGGATTAATATCCAAAATAAAAAACTTGCGTTAGTCAATGAAAAATTAAAATAATTCAATAGAATCTAATCAGGCAATCTGCGGAAGAAATAACTCAATTGACTAGGCAGGAGGAGAAGAAAAGGAAAAGATGTTTAACCAGACCAATAATCAACAAAATGCAAATACATGGAATGTATTATCATTTTACATTTAATAGACAAGCAAAAATTTTAAGTGTTGGGAAGAAAGGATCTGAAATAATCCTTTATTAAATATTATATTATATATTATATATATAACATATTATATATATTAAATAATATTCTGTTGGGGGTTTTTGGATTTATATTCAAATAGCATATTGGTCTATAGTTTTCTTGTCTGTGACATCTGTGTCTGGTTTGGGCATCAATGTTATATAGGCCTCATAGAATGAGTTAGAAAGTACCTATATGTTCTAATATGTTGCATATAATCATTCATGGTATTCCCTTATATTTCTTTTTATTTGCATAAAGTCAGTAGTAATGTATATCATTCTTTTTAACTGCAAAAAGCCTAAAACTTTTGCTTTTCAAAATTCCATGTGAAAAGGATAAAAGACAAGCTACAGCCTGAGATAAAATATTTGCAAATCACATATCTGATAAAGATAAGTATCTAGAATATATAAAGTACTCTATCATTCTTGATTTTAGCAAATGGGAATTTATTTTCTTGTTCTTGATCAGTCTAGCTAAAATGATTTGCCAATTTTTTTGGTGGGGGTGGTACCAGGGATTGAACTCGGGGGCATTCGACCACTGAGCCACATCCCCAGCCCTATTTTGTGATTTATTTGTTTATTTATTTATAATTTTTTTTAGTTGTCAATGGACTTTATTTGTTTATATGCTAGGCAAGTACTCTACCACTGAGCCACAACCCAGCTCTTGTGTTTTATTTAGAGACAGGGTCTCACTGAGTTGCTTAGCGCCTCACCATTGCTGAGGCTGGCTTTGAACTTGTGATTCTGTCTCAGCCTCCCAAAGTGCTGGGATTATAGGTGTGTGCCACCGTGCCCGGCAGATTTGCCAATTTTGATATTTTTTTTAAAAATAATTTTTCAGTTGTTGATGGACCTTTAATTAATTTATTTATATGTGGTGCTGAGAATTGAACCCAGTGCTTCACACATGCTAGGTGAGTGCTCTACAACTGAGCCGCAAGCCCAGCCAGTTTTGATACTCTTAAAAGAACTGAGTTTTGTTTTACTGATTTTCTCTATTTCACTGATTCCCGCTCTAATCTTTATTTCCTTTCCTCAACTTTAAGTTTCCTTTGCTCTTTTCTTCCCTCAATGTGTTAAGGTGAAATGTCAGGTTATTAAACTGAGGTTGTTCTTTTCTTTCTTTTTTGGGGGGGTGGGTACTGGGGATTGAACTCAGGGGCACTTGGCCACTGAGCCACATCTCCAGCCCTACTTTGTATTTTATTTAGTGACAGGGTCTCAATGAGTTGCTTAGCATCTTGCTTTTGCTGAGGCTGGCTTTGAACTCTCGATCTTCCTGCCTCAGCCTCCCCAGCCGCTGGGATTATAGGCATGTGCCACCATGCTTGACTCATTGTTCTTTCTTAATACATTTCCTTTTCCTAAGTACTGCTTAGCTGCATCCCATTTGTTTTGGTGTTTTATTTCATTCACCTCAACATATTTCCTAATTTCTTTTGTGATCTGTTTTTTGACTCACTGGTTATTTAGGAGTGTTTTGTTTAATTTTCATATAATTATGAATTTCTCAAATTTCATTCTGTTACTAGTAGTTTCCACTGTTCTCATCAGAGAACATATTTTATTTAAGTTCAATCTTTTAGATGTACTGAGAGTTGTTTAATGACCTTGCATATGGTCTATCCTGAAGAATATTCCATGTTTTCTTTTTTTTTTTTAATATTTTTTTAGTTGTAGATGGACACAATGTCTTCATTTTGTTGCTTTGTATGTGGTGGTGAGGATCGAACCCAGGGCCTCATGCATGCAAGGCAAGCGTTCTACCACTGAGCTACAATCCAGCCCCCATGTTTTCTTAAGAATTATATTGTTATTAGAGTATTCTACTGATGTCTATTAGGTGTACAGTGTTCAAGTCTTCTTTTTCACTGACCTTCTGCCTAAGCCTATCTATTATTGAAAATGAAGGTAATGAAGTTTCCAACTATCACTGCTGAATTATCTTTCATGCTTCATTTCTGTCAGTTTTTGCTCATGCATTTGGGGGTCCTATTGTTAGGTGCGTATGTTCGTAATTGTTATTATCTTCAATTGACCCTTTTCTCATTATAAAATACCCTTCTTTATCTCTAGCAACATTTTTGTTGTTTTAAAGCCCATTTGGTTTGACACACTAGCTTTCTTTCTTTTTTTTTTTTAATATTTTTTCAGTTGTAGATGAACACAGTATCTTTATTTATTTTTATGTGGTGCTGAGGATTGAACCCAGTGCCTCACGCATGCGAGGCAAGCACTCTACCACTGAGCCACAATCCCAGCCCCACTAGCTTTCTAATGGGTGTGTTTACATGATTTTTTTCCATCCTTTAACTTTCAAATAATTTCTAGCTTTGAATCTACAGCGTGTCTCCTGTGGAGAGCAGTTAGATCTTGGTTTTCTTTTTTCATGTATTTTTATTTTTTATTTGTTTTTTCCAAATTTTTTTTAATCGGTGCATTATGGTTGTACATAATAGATCTTGTTGTTATTGTTGTTGTTTTCTAGTACCAGGGACTGAACTCAGGTACTTGACCACTGAGCCACATCCCCAGCCCTATTCTGTGTTTTACTTAGAGACAGGGTCTCACTGAGTTGCTCAGCGCCTCACCATTATTGAGGCTGGCTTTGAACTCGTGATTCTCCTGTCTCAGCCTCCCAAAGTGCTGGGATTGCAGGCGTGTTGTTTTTTTAATACAGTCTGACAACATCTGCCTTTAGATTCAACACAAGTAAGACTAAATGAAGGGCTGGGATGGTAGCTCAGCGGTAGAGCGCTTGCCTCGCATGCCTGAGGCCCTGGGTTCGATCCTCAGCACCACATACAAAGCAATAAAATAAAGACATTGTGTCCATCTACAACTAAAAAAATATTAAAAAAAAAATGAAGGTACCAAACAATAGGGTGTGTTGGAGAGTGAATAAAGATCTTGACTAAGCCTTGACTAAGGAAAGGAGAAGTGATGATAGCTTGAGGGGGTAGGACAATCCAGAGGAAATTTCTTTTTTAAACAGAAGCAAGACTTTTCTTCTTAAAAATGAAGGGAGGGGCTGGGATTGTACCTCAGTGGTAGAGCACTTGCCTCACATGCGTGAGGCCCTGTATTCGATCCTCGGCACCATATACAAAGCAATAAAATAAAGACAGTGTGTCCATCTATAACTAAAAAAAATTTAAAAAAAAAATGAAGGGAAATGGGGCTGGAGTTGTGGCTCAGTGGTAGAGCGCTTGCCTAGCAAGTGTAAGGCACTGGTTTTGATCCTAAGCACCACATAAAAAATAAATAAATACAAAATGAAGAAAATTATGGCAGAGATCTAAATGTACTTTCATTTATGACCAGGTTGTTAATACTCATTTTCATACTCATTTTAGTGTCTTGAAGCCAGTACCCCAGTGCTGGAATTAGTTCTTGGCTGGAAGGCCAAAAATCCATGTTTTTAGAATTGTGTATATGTTAAATGTTAACACCTGAGTCCCTGCTTTCAACAGTAAGTCAGGTACACAAAACATGGGCTGGGGGTGTGGCTCAGTGGTAGAGCACTTGCTTAGCATGCTCAAGGCCCTGGGTTCAGTCCCTGGTACCACCAAAAGAAAAAGATTGTGAGTTCCAAAAAGAAAAGAAGAAAAAAACAACTTTCCTTAATTCAACTAGATGAATACTTAAATACTTAAGTGTGTTGGGGACTAGAGTGAATGCAAAATGTAAAGATATAATCCTTGCTGTACATGAATTGAACATCTAATGGGAGAGACAAGCAAGCACATAAATAAGCCTGGGATTAGCTTTGGGTAATACCAGTTTTGGGTAAAAGCTGTGGCAGAGGGAGATACAAAGTATTGTGGGAGAACAGGGAAGAAAGGCAAAGAGAATTTTTGTCTGGCTTCTGGCTTTGGAGAGGCTTCAGCAACTCCAAGTTAGGGACAGGAGACACCTTAAGTAGTATGTTGACTTATGTTCAGGCCATGGACCCTCTCCTACTGTTGTGCATGCTGAGTCCACATAAAATAAATAAAAATAAAGATATTGTGTCCATCTACAACTAAAAATATATATATATATATAATTAAAAAAAATACTTGGCATAGAGTGGTAGGTACTTAAATGTTAGTCTCCCCACCCATATTCTTTTCATTAAAAGCGCCATTTGCCCATGGATTTTAACACTATTTAAAGTCTTCCAGGTCCTCAATCATGTGCCTTATCTCCCACCTTTTCCTTACCCTTATGGTTCCAGATAGTTAGGCCTTTTGCCATTTGGCTGGACAAAAAAAGCAAGCTACAAATCAGCTTGCCTTTTTGTAACAACATTGAACTAGTCACCTTTTTCTGAATATAGGTAATTGTGTGTGTGTATTGTTCTGTGTTTATAATCCTTTGGGCATTGTGCTGGGGCTTTAATCCAGGAACTCATGTGTTCTACCACCAAACTACACTCCCAGGACTTTCTGAACATTTTAAAGCATTTTTGTTCCCCTTAGAAAAACTATAAATGAAAGTGTCCCACATCTTTGCATTCTTATTTCTAATTCAAGTCATTCTACCATTTCTGTTTTTTTACTGTTGGTTAATGGTGAGTTTAAGCAACCAAAACATCTACCAATAGAACATTAGCTGAGACAAATTTAAATGATCCAATTCAGAATTCAAAAAAATTAAGGTAACACTGGACGTGGTGGCCCATACCTATAAACCCAGCAACTCAGGAGGCTGAGGCAAAAGGATTGCAAGCTTGAGGTTGACCTCAGCAACTTAGCAAGACCCTGCCTCAAAATAGAAAACAGCACAGAACTGGGATATATAGAACTAGGTGCTTAGTGGTAAAGTACTCCTTAGTTCAATCCCAGTACCAAAATAAATAAATTAACTAATTAAGGTGAATTATAGAACAGTACACAACATATCTCATTTTTGTTGAATGTTCATTTAAAATGTACTGGAAAAATGATATATCAAAGGATTAACAGTGATTATGAACAGATCAAGGGAATTATGGGTGTTATTTATGTTCTTCTCATGTCAACACTTTGATTTTTCTAATATGAACACACTTGTTTTGGAAATAAGGAAAAACAACAAAAAAAACATAAAATGACTGTGTTACTGGACACTTAGGTTCAATTAATCTCCTACTGTTAGACATTTCATATGTTCCAAATAACTGCCACTCATCCTTCAAGAAGAGTCAGGACTAGAATCCAATTACGCAGATTTTCCAGGTGTATGTAAAAATGTAGTCAAAACTTTCATTGGGTCCTACAAACTTAAAGGGCTGTTATTTCTAGAGACTGTCAACTCACTGGTGCGGTCCTAAGGAAGCAGATGGGAAATATGTGTGACATCCACAAGAAGACTGGCTTTTTAAATAAAATGAAACATGGAACATGACTTATGTGAAAGACCCTTGTAAAATACCACTTCGACACTTTTGGTGGTGGTGGGGATGTTAGCGCTATTATTAAATTACTATATGACATGGGCAAGATCCTATACTCCTTATCAAATTCTGAATCTTTGTTTCTTTGTCTGCAAAACAATAGTAACAATTACTCTTAAATGAACATCTCCCATATTCTGTTTTATAGGTGAGAAAACTGTGGCCCTGAGAGGTTTCATAATTTTCTCATGGTTATTTAAATGACAGGTAAGAATGAAACCAGATCTGATAAAAAAAGAGAATGGGGGCAGGGGAATGTTTGATTCTATTTCTATGAGTTATTTTGGGTTTTATTTAACACTAATGAGGCATCAGCAGAATTTTCTTTGTATAATGTGAATGATACTGTGTACTCTGTTGGATTGAATTAGAAGGTGCACTGAATTACGATTAACTCATGGCCTCATCTTAATAGCTGAGTAATTAGATCAATCTAATCTGAGTTTTATTGCTTGGTTTATTATGGCCTATAATCAGTTGAAATTACAACAGCAAGTCCAAGTATTGCAATAAGGCAACATGCTGTGGAGGACAGAACATTTTCTTACTCTGAGCAGTTGGATGATACCAGGCAAACTACTTAACTACCCAGCATGTCAGTTTCTAATCTGTAAAATGGAAATAACTTTGTCTTGCCCCATAACTACCAAGATATGTTAAGTTTAGAAATGCCCAGTTCTAGCTGGGCGTGGTGGTGCACACCTGTAATCCTAGCACTTCGAGAGGCTTAGACAGGAGAATCTCAAGTTCAAAGCCAGCCTCAGCAACAGTCAGGCACCAAGCTCAGTGATCGAGTACCCTTGAGTTCAATCCCCAGTACCAAAAAAAAAAAAAAAGAAAGAAATAAATGCCTAATTCTAGGAAAAAAGTTATAAGACAATTATGTGAGAAATATCTAAAAGAAAAGCTCCCTGGAACACTCACTGGCCTCAGTACTACCAAGAACTCGGTGATAGCACAACCATGCAATTTGTCACCTAGAGCAGAGAGAGCCTGGGATAAGTCCAGATTCCTCCCCATTTCTCACTTCCCAAATCCAACATCAAGCCTAAACTTATTCATACTCCATAAATTTTGAATGCCTGCTGTTAAGTCAGACACCTTTCTCTCTAACAATGTCTCAAATCTATTCTCTTCATCCCAGATACCACGCCTCTAACTCAGGTCTCTTGACTGAACTATTTTAAAGACCTAACTGGTCTTCTGACCTCCATTTCTCACCCCTACCCCCAATCCATCTAACTCATTGCATTTAGAGAGATCATTTCTTAAACATGCCAATCTATACATCATGCCTGAAACTCTCTGATGGAGCCCCACTGCCAATGATAAAGTCCTAAACTTCTTAGCATGGCATAAGGACCCTCCAAGTCTGCCTCCTATACATCTAAATGGCTTACTTCTCTTGCCAAGCCTGGCCTGGCATTTTATACTTTACCAACACCAAACACAGAACTTTCCTAACAATACTTTGCAGGCCTGTTCTATATCATGTAATTGTTCGAGCTGTCCTTATGCATACATAGTCTCTCCCTTGCCCTTCACTTTTTTCTCCTAAAAGTTTTCTTTGACCTTCATCCCTCCAGGTTAGACTAGGGGTTCTTTCAGGCTACTATCATAACTGTTTTTTCTTATAGTACTTATCAAATTACAGCCAGCCAGGCACGGTGATGCACACCTGTAATCCCAGTGGCTCGAGAGGCTGAGGCAGGAGGATTGAGAGTTCAAAGGCAGCCTCAGCAAAAGCAAGGTGCTAAGCAACTCAGTGAGACCCTGTCTCTAAGTAAAACACAAAATAGGGCTGGGGATGTGGCTCAGGCTCAGTGGTTGAGTGCCCCCAAATTCAATCCCAGGTACCCTCCACCCCCACAAAAAAATTACAGCCAGGTGCAGTGGTACTTCCCGGAATCCCAGCTAGTTGGGAGACTGAGGTAGGAGGATTACTTGCATATAGGAGTTTGAGGCAAGAGTGGGCAACACAGTGAGACCCTCTCTTTCTCTCAAAAAAATATACATTTCTATTTTTCTCAAATATTTATCCTCCTGTTCCAGGATCTAGGATCAGTTCAAGGACGATCCCCTAATTTGTGATTCTCTTTGTCTTTATATGCCCCAAGTGGGGACTTCTGCTTAGGCTCTCATCACCCATACCTATTGTTTTTGGTCTCTTGTTCCCTAATTAACAAGTCTTAACTGATGCCCTAGGTCTGGCAAAGACAGACACACCAACTAATGAAAATTTATTTCTGTGTTCACTCAACTTCTAGTGCAGAAAAAATAGTATGGATTATAGATTCGGATATAAGCTCTAACCACGGTTTTGCCATTTGAAAATATGAATTCAGTAAAGTCACTTCTACCCACTGAGCTTCAGCTACCGCATGCACACGTGCTCGAGCACAGTCTGTTTTGGACCCAGGGGCTTGCGCATGCTAGGTAAGTGCTCTATCACTGAGCCCTTCCAGTTCATACTTCTTATGTAAAATGGGATAATTACTTTGCAGAGTTAAGATGATTATACTGCAATCAACTGATTTTACTATATGTGTAATATCTACGCTAAAGAAGCCCTTTATGTTAATATCATTTAATCATCACAATACCTTCATGAGGTAGGTTTTGCTAGTATCTTTATTTTAGAGATGAGGAAACCAACTAGAGATCATTGTGGTAGACACAATGGACTGGCTCATTGAATACTCCTTCCCAACTCCCTCTGCCCTTGGGGTTGGGAGAACACTACTCGTTTCCCAGCCTTCCTAACACCTGCTAATAACCATGTAGTCTAGTTCTAACTAATGATGTGTACAAAGAAATCTACTGGGGGAACTTTGGGAAAGCCCTTACTTTCCTAGTAAAAGAATACACATTATTGGGGGCTGCAGTTGTAGCTCAGTGGTAGAACAATTGCCTAGCATGTGTGAGGCACTGGATTCAATCCTCAGCACCACATAAAAATAAATAAAATAAAGGTCTAAAAACACAATAACATAAAAAAGAATACACATTACACGTTATTAATGTTCTCTACACCCCTTTTATCCAACCTCAATCACAGACATGATCCTTAGAGCCATAGCAACCATCTTAGATCAACAAAGACCACAAGAGTCACGGGGATCTTGAAATCACTGACCTAATAAATCAATGCCACCTGCCACTGACCCCCAGACTTCTTTTAATGTGAAATACACATAGAGACCACAACAGTCATGGGGATCTTAAAATCACTGATCTAATAAATCAATGCCACCTGCCACTGACCCCCAGACTTCTTTTAATGTGAAGTACACACACAGAAAGACATACACACACACACATATATACACACACACACTTCCTATTGCCTAGTTAAGGTATTGCTAGTCAAGTCTTCTAGAAGCATCTTCTGGTATTTATAACTGACACAAATGATGGAGCTGAGATTCAAACCTACCTGAGATGTAAGCTGAGCTACATTCCCAGCCCAAACCTGGGCAATCTTAACTGTTCGGTTACATAAGAAACACCTTTCACTGGACTTGGTAGGGAATGGGTATTCCAATAATAAAAGTGATAATAATATCAATCACTCAGCCCACCTCTTCAAGGCTCTATGCTCCTCTGGAAACTTAAGATCAACAAAAACTTTAATTACAACAGAGCTGGTCAGGAACAGTGCCCCTGCCTTCACTTAGTATGTCTAGCCCTCTTGTCTAAATTTCAATTCAGTTCTCCCAGTTTAGGTCCATTCTAAAGAGGGAAGAAGGAGAGACAGTCTGGAGTTAGGTTTTGGTTCTCTGCCCACCTGTACCATTCTCATGGTACCATAAAGATTCCAAGTCTCATGCCATGCAGATATAAGATAATAGAGTTCAATGAACTCACCATGAACTTAGAAATTGTGACAGATTTTGTGACAGTGTAGGTCAAAGCTTCCCCTTGACAAATAAAGAGCTTTTGAGATAACATGAAGTGTGGTTTTACAGCTTAAACAAGACTACTGATTTTTCTGCCTCTTCTCCCACTGAGAGCAGTTAATAGCAAAAACCTGATTTAGACATTTAAATTCAAGTACCTTCCCCACCAGCTGAGCATTTTCAAGTAATCACACTTTTGACCTTACCCTTTAAACAAGAGTCCGTTTAAAGCCAATTTTGGTGGCCAATTATTTAGTTTCCCAAAGATGTGTAAGGAAAACGACAGAATTGTTGGCTATCCTTCTGGAAACTGTAGCTTTCATCGCTGTGCCCAGGTTTTGGGGTTGTTTGACCACAGACTTTTCAATCTGTCTGAGAAGGGACCACTTGCCCCTCTGTCATAGCTGATACATGACCTGTTTATAAAGCTGTTGTGAACTCAAAGGAATTATGGTATTCTCAATGGCAAGATTCCCAGACAAGTTCACAGAATTGGGAGGGAAGAGGGAGACTATTTATTGGATATTTACTAAATGGCAGATTTGTGCATCAGAAATGTCTATAGAGCTTATGAAAAACAATTTTCTGGGAACCACCTCCCAGAGTTTCTGATTCAATAAGAGTGGGATGGAGGCCTAAGAATGCATTTTTTAAAAAGTTCCTAGGCCCTACACTTAGAAAACCACTGTTAAAAGTGCAAATCAATTATTAGTCACAGAGACTTTTGGAGGATTTACCCACTATTAGGCAAATCCAGATGTTGGAAAAGTCTCTTCATCCATAAGAAGAGGTTCTTCTATATTAGAATATTTACCTTGTTAAACAAGGCAACACACACATACCATGCTAAACTGCTTTTTATCACTGTGAAGAAATACCTGAGAAAATCAGCTTAGAGGAGGAAAGACTGGCACTGGCAGAGAGCTTAATAGAAGAGCCCTAGGACAAAAAAAAGGTCTATTTAAACTCTGAGGTCAATTTGCCAGTGTATAGCCAGCTGGCTCTGTTGCTTTCAGGCCTGTGATGAGGTTGAAACATCATGGCAGAAGGGTAGGGGTGGCAGGTAGAAAACTGCTTACCTCATAGGCAGCCAGGAAGGGTGTTGTGGGGAGGGGGCCCTGGTACAAGGAAGGGACTGGGGACATGATATATCCTTGGAGGACATACACCCAGTGACTTACTTCCTCTAACTGGGGTCTACTCCTAAACTTTCCACCACTTCCCAATAATGCCATCAAATTATGAATCCATCAACAGATTCACCAATAACACTACAGCTCTCATGTTCCAGTTACTTCCCAAAAGCCTCACATCTGAACACTGCTGCAAGGGGGATCAAATCTTCAACACATGAGCCTTTGGGGGACATTCCAGATCCAAAACGTTAATGCCTCCCAATCTGAAAGCCAATAGTAACAGGTTTCTATAGATTTTTCTTTAAGGACCAGATGGATTCCAAAATTTCAGAGAGCAAAGCTCTCTCTTAAGATGCTTTGATGGTGTAGTGGCACATGCCTGTAATCCCAGCATCTCCAGAGGCTGAGGATCATGAGTTCAAAGCCAGCCTCAGCAACTTAGAGAGGCCCTAAACAACTCTGTGAGACCCTGTCTCTAAACAAGTACAAAAAAAGGACTGGGGATGTTGCTCAGTGGTTAAGCACCTGAGTTCAATCCCTGATACCAATAAAAAAAAGGGAAAATTTGGGAAAAAAAAAAAAAAAGATGCTTTGAGACTGGGGCTATAGCTCAGTGGTAGAGCACATGCTTAGTATACATGAGGCCTCTGAGTTCAGCTCAGCACAGAAAAAGAAAGGAAGAAAAAAAAGGGAAAAAAAAAGATTTTAAATTCAGAAGAGAATTCACTCTGAAAGAAAAAAGTCTCTAGAGGAGGTTTTCCAACCTCTCAAAGAATATATACACAACTACCAGCTGAACTGCAGGGGAAAAAAAATCCATCATTTTACATAACACACCTGTGCTCACCACTGTAATAATAAGGAATATATGGATACAAAGTGGAGAAGGAAAAAGGAGTGTGTGAATAAAGTATGCAGTGGGAGCACAGGGAGACAAACATAAACCACACAATTCTGAGATTCCCTTCATGGTAGCTTAGGAGTTGTACATGGGTTGTTACCTGAGATACTGATTCCTTAAGCTTACTTAATGGTGTCTGGGAAGGAGGTGAACATAGGAGCTCCTGGGTAGCTTTGTCTATTTATCCCAAGTATTTATCCAGAGTTGATATCCCTGTAAATATCAACTTTTCTGCACAAAAGCACTGGCTTAGAGCTTAATGTGAATCAATCATTGTTATGGAAGAGCCTCAGGACAAAAAAAAAAAGGTCTATTTTAACTCTGAGGTCGAATTTGCCAGAAACATATGAAAACTGTTGAAATGTTGTCATTTTAGGGGCTTGATCATTCAGTCTTTATTCATTCAACCAACCAATGTTCATTGTGAGTTTACTTTTTGTTTATTTGTTTGTTTGCATTTTGATCCTCAGGCCTCAGCCTGCCAGGTTGCTGGATCACAGGTGCCAGATACAGCACCCTGCTGAGAGTTTACTTTGTGTTAGGCACCCTGTTAAGCATAAAGGACACACAGATTGCAGAAATATATACATAAGGCAGTAAAATAACATGGGAGACTACAAGTAGTTCAGTGGTTAAAAGCATGGAACATCCCAATTTGGACTTGGAACTGGCTTTATTATTTCTTGGGTCTGTGACAGGAACAAGTCTTTTTTCATCTTTCTTGTGTCTACAACTATTAAAACTTGAATAATAAAGATTAAGTAAAATGATAACATAGTTGTCAAACTGTATTCAGTAATCCCTGTGGTTACTCAATAATATGCTAAAGGGTACAAAAAAATATAAACAAAAAAATACAGCGTACCGGTCTGGGGTTGTGGCTCAGTGGTAGAGCACTTGCCTTGCATGTGTGAGGCCCTGGGTTCGATTCTCAGCACCACATATAAATAAATGAATAAAACAAAGGCCCATCAACAACTAAAAAAATATTTAAAAAAAAATACAGCGTACCTTCCTGGGGTATTAATTTTACCAGATGGTAAATACAGTATTTTATAAAAAACAAGACGACTATATAATGGTGTTTTCAGGCAAAATTCATATAACTTTTGAAGACAAGACAAAAACTTTGTTCTCCTCTAATGTTAGGTACACTTTAGTAAAAGTTTCCAAACACTGTGTATGGTCCATAATGGATGCTCTACAAATACAAACCATTGTTGTTAATAATAGATAGCTGCTCTTATTAGCCCATCCACTGGAGAAACAAATTTACTCTATGGAACTTGGAACATAAGAGAAGGCTCTCTCTACCTAATCGTTTTTTTCCAAGCTTGGGCCTCTCCAGGTCCTGCCCAGAAGCCCTATGATTCCATGCTAAGAACAGGCCAATTCTGCCTCCAAATGCCAGGAAATTCTCTTTGAAACATAGAAAAAAAACATTTTAGTTAGTAAAGTTGCTAATCTCAATGACTTCCTGGCCTCAGCCTGTGCAAGCAGTTAACCTCCAGAATAAAAACAGTCAGTCCAACCCAGCTCCATCCATGACCAGATTTCTCTCATTTTAAATTTTCTGACAGATCAATTATCTTCTTCAAGTGTCAGAAACAAATGATAGATAGGGTAGGTTATTCTTATTATTACCTATAAAGGAGGAAACTGAGGCCTTTGGAAATAAAATGGTTTATTCAAGTTTTTAGTTAGAGGCAGCTGAGGCAGACTCAGGTCTTCTGACTTTAAGCGTAGGCTCTCCCAGCTGATTAAGCAACAGAGGTCATTCTAATGAGAATTTATGCAGCATAGCCCAAAGTTCTTCAAAATCCTTTGTTAACATCCCACTGATCTGCAGCTGTACTCACAGCCACAAAAATTATATTAGCATTGACTAAGAACCATAAGTAACTAATAGAAAACAAAATTAAATTGCATAAGCTTAATTAGCAGGAAAAGGGAACTCAGTCACTAGCTATAGCTATGTGTGATCTTCTATAGGAAGCTACTTGTGAAAAAAAGCTTTTATGGTTTTCTATTGATCTTGTCCAAGTCCATCAAGAGCTAAAGGGAAAGAATGCTGGGCTGACAGAAGCTGCTGTCACTGTACTCAGAATGGGCTCTGAGTAGAGGTACTGAGCTATTTTTGAAATAGGTACCTTACCTATTTCTGAGCCTTTCACTTATACCTCAGATTCCAAGGCAAAATGAGCTGGGTGCAATGGCCCACAACTGTAATCCCAGCTCCTTGGAGGGGCTATGACAAGTGGACTGTAAGTTCCAGTTCAGCCTCAGCAACTTGACTAGGTCCTGTCTCAAAAATAAATAAAAGGGGTAGAAATGTGGATCAGTGTTAGCACTTTACAGAGCCCCTGAGTTCAATCCCCAATGGGGTGGGCGGGGGGAATGTAGGGGGAAGGCAAAAGAAATAGATTAAGGAAAGGACTTGTAATGAAAGAAATCTAACAAAAAAATTTAAAGATTAATGCCTAGGGGGCTGGGGTTATGGCTCAGTGGTAGAGCGCTTGCCTAGCATGCGTGAAGCACTGGGTTCAATCCTCAGCACCACATAAAAATAAAATAAAGATATTCTGTCCACCTGCAACTAAAAAAAATAAATATTTTAAAAAAAAGATTAATGCCTAGAATGTTAGAATTGGAAGGGAAATTGCTAAGCAACTCAAGCCCTTGGTAGCATGGATGCAAAAGTGAAGACAAGAGAATAGGTAGGTGGCACCAAAATAGATATGTAGACCAATGGTACAGAATAGAAGACACAGAGACAAACCCACATAAATACAGTTATACTAGACAAAGGCGCCAAAAACATATTGGAGAAAAGATAGCCTCTTCAACAAATAGTGCTGGGAAAACTGGAAATCCATATGCAGCAAAATGAAACTAAACCCCTATCTCTCACTATGCACAAAACTCACCTCAAAGTGGATCAAGAACCTGGGAATTAGACCAGAGACCCTGCACCTAATTGAGGAAAAAGTAGGCCCAAATCTTCATCATGTTGGATTAGGCCCCAAATTCCTTAACAAGACTCCTAAAGCACAAGAAATAAAAGCAAGAATCAATAAATGGAATGGATTCAAACTACAAAGCTTCTTCTCAGCAAAAGAAACAATCAATGAGGTGAACAGAGAGCTTACATTCTGGGAGCAAATCTTTGCCACACACACATCAGATAGAGCACTAATCTCCAGGATATATAAAGAACTCAAAAAACTTAACACCAAAAAAACAACCCAATCAATAAATGGGCTAAGGAGCTGAACAGACACTTCTCAGAAGATATACAATCGATAAACAAATATATGAAAATATGTTCAACATCTCTAGCCATTAGAGAAATGCAAATCAAAACTACTCTAGGATTTCATCTCATGCCAGTCAGAATGGCAGTTATCAAGAATACAAACAAGTGTTGGCGAGGATGTGGAGGAAAAGGCACATTCATACATTGCTGGTAGGACTGCAAATTGGTACAACCAATCTGGAAAGCAGTATGGAGATTCCTTAGAAAGCTTGGAATAGAACCACCATTTGACCCAGCTGTCCCACTCCTCAGTCTATACCCAAAGGACTTAAAAATAGCACACTACAGTGACGCAGCCACTTCAATGTTTATAGCAGCTCAATTCACAATAGCTAAACTGTGGAACCAACCTAGATGCCCTTCAACAGATAAATGGATAAAGAAACTGTGGTATATACACACAATGGAATATTACTCAGCATTAAAAGGGAATAAAATTATGGCATTTGCAGGTAAATGGATGAAGCTGGAGAACATCATGCTAAGTGAAGTCAGCCAATCCCAAAAAACCAAAGGCCGAATGTTCTCTCTGATAAGTGGATGCTGATCCATAATGGGGGAGAGGGCAGAGGAAGAATGGAGAAACTTTGGTCAAAGGAGAGGGAAGGGAGGGAAGGGGACATGGGGGCAGGAAAGATAGTGGAATGAGATGGACAACAATGCCCTAGGTACATGTATGACTGCACATATGGTGCGACTCTATATTGTATACAACCAGAGAAATGAAAAGTTGTGGTCCAGTTGTGTACAATGAATCAAAATGCATTCTGCTGTCATGTAGACCTAATTAGAATAAATTTAAAAAAGAGAGATAGGACTTGTCCAGTTTTACACAGTCATTTATAGTAGAATCAGACCTAGAACTCAGACTCTTCTCATGCTTAAAAAATCTAGTTCCATGCTTGCTTTCTCAGAACCCTTTTCTAACACCAATCACAACTTGCTTCTACAACAATTTGCATCTATTTATTATGTTAGGCTTTTAGAATATTATGGCACCTCCTTCTGAGATAGTGTGTCTCTCAGTGTACCGAAATTGTCTCCTTATACATCTGTGTCTATGTCTTACAGATCTGTGCTGGTTAATGAAGAGAGTCTATGGAAGGGCTATGAATATACACAAAGAACACAGCCATTTTAAGTGTGTGCTCACAAACTCATAATGATATAATTTGAAAAACAGAGTATATAATAAAATTGGTGTAGAAGAATAAAACTAGATCCCTATCTCTCACCCTGCACAAAAGTCTACTCAATATGGATCAAAGACCTAGGAATTAGACCAGAAAATTTTCAACTGCTAGAAGAAAACACAGGGTCAGTGCTCCAACACACAGGTGCAGGCAACAACTTCCTCAAAAGGACCACTAAAGCTCAGGAAATAGTATCAAGAATTAACAAATGTAAGGGCTTCAAATTTAAAAGCTTCTGCACAGCAAAGAAAACAAGAGCACAAAGAGAAAGCCCACAGAATGGGAAGAAAACTTTGCCAGCTTCTCTCTGTCAGAGGATAAATATTCAGAATACATAAAGATCTCAAAAGCTTACCATCAAAAAGCCCCAATCAATAACTGGACAAATGAACTCAACAGATACTTCTCAAAAGAAGAAATACAAATGACCAACAAATATATGACAAAATGCTCAACATTTTCAGTACTCAGGGAAATGCATATCAAAATAACATTGAGATGTCATCTCACTCCAGTTAGAATGGCAGTTATCTAAAGAATACTTTCCAACTGCTAGAAAAAAACACAGGGTCAATGTTCCAACAAATAGGCACTTCCTCAATAGGAATGCTGGAGAGAATATGGGGGGAAAACACTTATATACTGTTGGTGTGACTGTAAATTAGTACAACCACTATGGAGATCAGTATGGAGGTTCCTCAAAAGATAAGGAATGGAACTACCATATGACCCAGCTATCCCACTCCTTGGTATTTATCCAAAAGAATTAGTCAGGCAGGAAAGATGGTGGAATGTGATGGACAACAATGCCCTAGGTTCATGTATGACTGCACATATGGTATGACTCTATATTGTATACAACCAGAGAAGTGAAAAGCTGTGTTTCATTTGTGTACAATGAATCAAAATACTCTGCTGGGCTGGGATTGTGGCTCAGTGGTAGAGCGCTTGCCTCGCATGTGTGAGGCACTGGGTTTGATCTTCAGCACCACATAAAAATAAATAAAGATATTGTGTCCATCTACAACTAAAAAAAATATTTTAAAAAATGCATTCTGATGTCATGTAAACCTAATTAGAATAAATAAATTTTAAAAATTAAAAAAAAGAATTAAAGTCAGTATACTATAGCAATTCATGCATACCCAGGTTCATAGCAGTACAATCCACAACAGCCAAATTATGGAACCAGTCTCACTACCCTCAACAGATGAGTAGATAAAGAAAATGTGGTGTATATATACACAATGGAGTTTTTCTCAGCCATAAAGAAGAATGAAACTGTTATCTGCAGCAAAATGGATGGAACTTGAGAGTGTTATGTGAAGTGAAATAAGCCAGGCTTGGAAGGTCAAGGGTCTATGTTTTCTCTCATATGTGGAAACTAGAGAGAAAACGGGGGAGGAAAAGTCCTCATGAAAATATAAGGGAGACCGGCAGAGTAGAGGAAGGGGACCAGAGGGAAAGAAAGTGGAGGCAATTGAGAAGAAAATTGACCATATTATGTTATGCATGTGTACAAATATAAGAAATCTCACTATTATGTATAATTATAATGCACTGGTTAAAAATAGCTTAAAAACAAAACAAAACTAGAAGATCAAAGTTCATCCAGTCTAATTCACTTAGATCCCATTCTGGAGCATTTCATCAAATAACATCTCATCTGGAAGCCCAATATACAAATTAAAGGCATAATCACATCTCTACTCGAAGAGAAGAAAACCCTTATTTGGCTTGCTCTTCTAAAAGCTCCTAAGACATGTTGAGGAGCAATCTTTCTCATTTTTTTGAATGAGAAAACTGTGTCAAAATAAACAAACAGCCGGGTGCAGTGGTACACACCTGTAATCCCAGCAGCTCAGGAGGCTGAGGCAGGAAGATCGCAAGTTCAAAGCCAGCCTCAGCAAAAGCGAGGCACTAAGTAACTCAGTGAGACCCTGTCTCTAAAAAAAATAGGGCTGGGGATGTGGCTCAGTGGTCGAGTGCCCGAGTTCAATTCCTGGTACCCAAAAATAAAAAATAGCATTTTTAATTGTAGGCCCTCTCTTCATTTAATATGAAACAGAGAAAATAGTAGGATCATTGAAGCAGAGCAAACCAGAAGGAAATTCTCTACCCGCTTCAGGCAGTTTTTTTTTTTTTTTTCATTTTTAAAACTCAATAATATCTATCCTTCAGAGAGGTTATGAGGATTATATAAGATCAAATATATAAAGCATCCAGCTCATGCTTGATACAATTTGGTGCTTAATAGTCACCCTAAAATTACTGTTACTAGGAATCAGGGCTAGAACCTGGTGTTCCTCAGAGTTCTATTCAGCAAGCTTGCTATCATCAAAGAATGGCATTCCAGAGAAAAGATACAACTACTAGTAACCTGGAAGGTGGAAAAGCAGGGATAAAGCATCTTAATGCAAAACCTGAAAAGAAATCTCTCCAGATAAAAGCAGGCACCTTACTTAAGTCTTCAGTCAAAGCTCTCAGCATGGTGATGATAAAGATTTGTTCCTCCACTAGGGCAGAAGAAAGGTAACAAAGTGAGCTATAGGACAATTTTGTATCATTTTATAGAAATCTGCCCATGACTACAAGCAAAAGAAAGGTCCACATGTTTAAGGTTGGTCTATGCCTGTGGAGCTTTTGGGAGATGGAAGAACTTTAACAGGTGGAACCTAATGGGAGGAAGTTTGGTCACCAGGGGCTTGCCTTGAAGGGGTATTAGGACCCCAGCCCCTTCCACTCTCTCTCTCTTTGCTTCATGGCTGCCATGAGGTGAGCAGTTTGCTTCACAGTGTGTTCCCACCATGATGTCCTCCCTTCCCAAAGGCCCAGAAGCAAGGGGAGAAGCAACCAAGGACTGGAAACTCCAAAACTTTGAGTCAAAATAAACCATTCCTCCTTATAAGTTTATTATCTCAGGTATTCTGACAACAATGACAAAAAGCAGACTAACATACTGAATACACTGCTGTGACTTCAGTTAATTGAGAGAATCTGTCATTGTGAATGGGTACACAGAAAGCACTCACTCTTTAGTACCTAATAAGAGACTTAACCACATACTGGATGCTTTACACATGTCAATCCTCAAAGCACTTTTGAAGTAGGTAGATAATATTATCCCTGTTTTAAAGAGGAAACTCAGAGGTGGGAAATGCCCTAAGAAGATGATAGAGTTGCCTTGTTTAAAGAAATCTAAATAAATGTCTTAGAAATTAAAAAAAGAAAGGAAAAACAATTAAAAAAGTAGAAAGAGAACCACTTTGGCTGCCAAAGTTCTGGGTTCCACTTGTAGCTCTGACATTTGACTGTCTATTCACGTGTCAAAAAATTACTAAGTAAATATTCATGGCACAGGACTATGCTGGTTACTAGACATACTAGAGTAAATCAAGTATTGAATTCATTGTGAATATCAATAAGTGTTTTCCTTATAATTCTAAATAAAAACCTAATGCCAGCCACCAGGAGCATATAGATAAAAAAGATGAGCAGGAGATAGGTTGAAGAGATCTGAATGGTTAGGTCATTAAAACTACCCACTACAAGCTAAGGAGTTTGGATTTAATCTGAAGGATAGTGAAGAGTCATTGAAGAGTTTTAAGCACTAGAGTGAAGTTGTTAAATTTTCAAGTTATAAAAATGATTCTGGCTGCTATGTAAAGAGTGGATTATGGGGCTGGAGTATGGCTTAGTGGTAGACTGGTTGCCTGGCAATGTGCAAGGACCTGAGTTCAATCCCTAGCACTATAAAAAAAGAAAAGAAAGAAGAATGGGTTGGGGAGAAAGCCTATGATAGAAGCTAGGACAACCAGTTAGGAGGCAATTTAAATAATCCCAGAAAGAGTAATAATGGGGCTGGGGTGTGGCTCAGTGGTAGAGCACTTGCCTAGCATGTGTGAGGCACTGGGTTTGATTCCCAGCATCGCATATAAATAAATAAAAAAATAAAGGTCCCTTGACAACTAAAAAATATTTTTAAAAAAATTTTTTAAAAAGAGTAATAATGACCTGAATGATAAGGATGAGAAAAATAAGAATGAAGGTCTGAGAAATGTAAAGAACATTTTTGTTTTAAAAAAGTCATTTCATGGGCTGGGATTGTGGCTCAGTGGTAGAGCGCTTGCCTCGCATGCATGAGGCACTGGGTTCGATCCTCAGCACCACATAAAAATAAAACAAAATAAAGATATTGTGTCCATCTACAACTAAAAAAATTTTTTAAAAAAGTCATTTCATAACCATTAAAATAGCTATTACTTTTAAGAGAGAGAAAGAGAATAACAAGCACTGATGAAGCTGTGTGGAAATCCCTAAACACTTCTCAGAGAATGTAAAATGGTGCAACTGCTAGGAAAATGATATGATGGTTCATCAAAAAATTAACAATAGAATTATCCAGCAATGTGATCCAGCAATTCCACCTCTGAATATATGCCCAAAAGAACTGAAAGCAAGGTGCATGGTACATCCATATTCATAGCAGCATTATTCACAAAAGTCAAAAGGCAGAAGGAACCCAAGTGATGATTGACAGAAATAAACAAAATGTGGTATACACACTTGAAATATTATTCAGTCTTAAATAGGAAGGAAGTTCTGATAAATGCTATATAATATGGATGAACCTTGATGACATTAGGCTGTGTGAAATAAGTCAGTCACAAAAGGATAAAGATTGTATGGTTCCATTTAAATCAAATATCTAGAGTAGTCAAATTCACAGAGATAGAAGGTAGAATGGTGACTGCCAGGGGCTTGCAGAAGGCAGGAATGGGGAGCTATTGTTTAATAGGTACAAAGTTTCAGCTTTGCAAGATGAAAGAGCTCTGCGGATGGATAGTGGAAATGGTTGCACATCATATGAGTGTACTTAACACCACTGTATAGCGTATACTTAAAAATGGTTAAGATTTCATGTATAACTAAGAAGAAACAATAAAAAATAAGTAAAAAAATGAAATGGTAAGATAGTAAATAATTTCATGTTACATGTATTTTACATATTGTTTTTTGAAAAGGCAGGACTGCATGATTAGGTTTCAAAGGCAAAAGAGAAAAGGATAACAAGGATGATACTAGCTGGGCACAGTGGCGCACACCTGTAATCCCAGCACCTTGGGAGGCTGAGACAGGAGAATTGCGAGTTCAAAGCCAGCCTCAGCAACGGCGAGGTGCTAAGTAACTCAGTGAGACCCTGTCTCTACATAAAACACAAAATAGGGCTGGGGATGTGGCTCAGTGGTCGAGTACCGCTGAGTTCAATCCCCAGCACCAAAAAGAAAGAAAGAGAGAGAGAGAGAGAAAGAGAAAGACAGAGAGAGAGAGAGAGAGAGAGAAAGAAAGAGAGAGAGAGAGAGAGAGAGAGAAAGACAGTGATACAAACCACTAACTGATAAAAGGAAAGAGAGGTTACAAGGAAAAGACAAGTCAACAACCTCAGTTTTTGATATGCTAAGTCTGTGCAAAGTATGAGACATTCATGGAGGAGATGTTCAGAAGACAACTGGAATAAACTAGTCTGTAGCTTGGAAGAGTGATTTGCCACAAAGCTAAAGTAAATGAATCATCAACCTTTGCTAAGGCAAAGGAAGAGAGACATGGCCCTTGAGCAACACCAACTTTTTAAATGGGAAGCCAAAGGAAGAATCCTAGAAAGAAAGAGGAAGAAAAGAAAACAAACAGAAAACTTACAATGGCATCAATAAAAGTAAGGAAAGCTTGCTTCAAGAAGAAAGGGGCATCGGGTATGTCAAATGATAGATACATAGAGTCAAATTAGGAAATGAGGGCTGAAAAGGGTCTATTGTATTTTTTGTTAAGATGGACACAATATCTTTATTTTATTTATTTTTACTCAGTGCCTCACACGTGGGAGGCAAGCACTCTACCACTGGGCCACAATCTCAGCCCTGGGCCACTGTATTTAACAAGAAGGAAATGATTGGTAACTATAGTGAGGATAGTTCATAAGAAGTCTCTTGAGGCTCTTCTTCAACTATAGGTAAGAAAGTGACCCAAGAGGTCTTTTCTAAGCAGAGGAAATCAGTTTGAACATCGAAGGGGGTTTTGCCGGAGCACTTTCAGAAATTAGAATCTATTTTCCAGGCTCATCTGAGACCATAACCACTATGGTGTCCAACATACAGCTACAGCCACACATGCCAAGGCAGTAAAAGTACTTACTCTGTAATTCAGAAAATCTGTAGTTAGTATGGATTCTGTAATACAGTGTGACCTTGGGGAAGCCAATCCCCAATTATTTCATGTGGAAAATAATGGCTATCTCCAGAGAGTTGTTATAAAAAAACATATATGAGGAAAAACCTCCACAAAAGTTCTTTGCAAATAAATGCACAAATGTCAGTTAATCTTACAACTTCCACCAGGCGATCCTTACAAAGGGAATGAACTGAGCAGGGCTTGGGTCATTGCTAAGACCTTTTATTTTTAAATTCTAATTAGTTATACATGACAGTAGAAGACTTATTTTTTAATCTTACTGATATATCAGGTTATTCATTATTCTGCAGGCTGTCAGCATCATTAATTATCAAGATCGTCTAGATGATAAATCACTGTGTCAATTATAATCTGCTTCTTAAATTGACTTTTTTTTTTAAACATAAAAAGTAAAAAGCATTCTAGAGAAAAACTGGTGGAAAGAAAGATGGTGACATCTTTGAACAGAACAATTCTTTAGCTTTTTAAATTTGAGGGTCATATTTTCTATTTGTGTATTTGTAACTTTTGAACATGACTTTGATACAAGATGAAATCAGGAAATTCATTCAGGGCCTACCACACAGGAGTCAGGAGGGCACTTGAACTAGTATGGGCCAGCAGAGGAATGGGAAGTGGTCAGGACAGGATGTAGGGAAGATGAAACTTTGCTTATTATTTTGTAGTAGAGAGACAATGAATGCACAGGCCCAGAGTGGCAAGCCTTAGGTTTCAGACTTAGCTCCAACACTTTCTGTAAAATATTTCTTATTCTCCATCTTTTCACCTATATAATGATGAATTAGTTTGACTTTATTTTGTTCTCACATTTAAAAATTCTTTTCTAATTGGGTTTTTGGAACTATATCACAAGTTAAATCGCTGGTCCTACTACATTCAGCTGTCTTATGAAGAAGGCATTCCTAATTCTTTTTCATAAGTTATCTTTTTTCAGCAAATGATATATTGAAAACAGGAAACCTTAATAACTTACCTGATGTCACACAGGTCTTAAGTGACAAAATGGATTTTTAACCTAAGTCACCATCTCTAAATACCATACTCTTTATCCTACAGAGGAATATTTTCATTCTTGGGCTTTATAACCATTAACTGAGTGTCAACTATGAGATAGGCATGGTGTTAGAGGCTCAATCAACATTTTTATGGACCCACTAACCAGCCATCTGTTTAGATCATTATTCCATTTTACAGCTGAGGAAACCGAAATTCAGAATGGTTAAATAACTAATGTGCCACATCTAATTAATGACAGAGCCTAGATTCCAACACAGATCTGACAGACACATAAGAAAGTTATCAGTATCAAAATAGTCACTTATGTCAAATCCTAACAAAATGGAGTCAGGAAGTCATAAATTGTATAGACATATGCCTGTAATAGGGCTTTTAACAAGAAACTCCTTCATATACGCCTATTATAGGATTTATTGCAAGAAATTTCTTAAGACCACAGTATTCCAGATAAGCCCCCTGTACAAGGATGCTTGCTTAGCAACAATGAGCTCAGGCCAACTCCTGCAACAAGCCCCTTTAATCAATGGTCTGTGTTTCAAAATAGTTAAATGAACTTTTATTCCTTAAGTTTCCCTTTTGCCCCAGCCCTCCTGGATGTGCCTATGGTCCACTGTAGCATGCATATCCTGAATTACAATTTTGCATATTCCCAAATAAACTCTTTGCGTGGAGCTTCATCTCTCTATATTTTTATTTCAGGTTGGTACACCAAAACCTGTCCTCTTCCCAAACCACCTCTCAAACCTCTGGGTGATGCCTAGATACTGATACCATCAAAACATTTTAAGAAATAGGATAATGTTTACATCTTAATGATATTCCAGAATTCTAGCGAAGAAGTCTATCTCTATCTGAGACCTTCAGAAAAAGAAATGTCCCAGTCTGTGCAGAGCTCATTGTAAGTTTATGGTAAACCTCATTGTAGGTTTATGGTAAACCTCATTGTAGGTTTATGGTAAACCTAGGTGACAGCTATTCGAGTGTTCACTATACTTACTATTGTCATAGGCAGCCTGGCTGCCTTAACAAAATACCACAGACTGGGGGCTTAAACAACAGACATTTAGTTCTTACAGTTCTGGAGGCTGGAAGTCCAGATCAGGATGTCAGCATGGTTGGGTTCTAGTGACAGGTCTTCCTGGCTTGCAGGTGGCCACCTTCTTGTGTCTTCACAAAGCAGAAAGAGCTCTGATGTCTTTTCTTCTTCTTATAAGAGCACTAATCCCATCATGAAGGCCCCACCCTCATGACCTCATGTAAACTTATAAAGGCTCCATCTTTAATTAACATCCTATCAAAGGTTAGAGCTTCAACATAACAATTTTGGAGGGACACAAACATTCAGAGTCCATAACACAATCTATCAACATTTTAAAGTATATGGCACATTATATTCTTTAAATTCACTTTCAAGGTGTACAGGAGGTAGTAATAACAATGCCATAGGATTGTTGCAGGTGTAAAAATAGAATTTGTGCTTAAAATGCTGAGCTCATTTTTAAGCACACAATAAATACTCAGTAAAGGAGCTTTAAAGGTGGGGTAGGCGGGTAGAAAGGGAGATGGAGACAGAGAAGAAAAACACTGTCAATTGGATAGAAGATAGCTACTTACTGGAATACACTATATCACAAAATTTGTATTTTATTTCCCATCTGATATTTCAGAGAGAATTTCAAATGGGCGTGTTTCCCTTTATTCATTATGCCATCACCCCATGGCCTTTGAAGCAGATAACAACACAATGCACTTGACTCCCTCAATTTTTGCCCTGTTGAACCTACCTCAAACTACTGGTCAGCAGTAGGCTTGCATCATCTCAAAAAGAAGGTTCACTAGTCCTAGAATCTCCCTTAGATTATTTATGGAAAAGTGAAAGGGGCACATATCTTAAGATAGATCAACTTGCTATAATAGAAAGCACATATAGTTTAAAATCATGAAGACCTAAAATTCAAATCTTTCCTCATTCCTTAGATGCTAGATACAATAGCCAAGTCACATAAACTGAATTGAACTATCAGGTTTTTTTTAATCTGTAAGAGTACTGTGAAGTTTATGATTATAAGATTAATCATAATCAATATATACACACAAACATACAAAGCACAAACCTAGAATGTGTCTGCCAAATGGCAATTAATACTTGTTAACACAACCATTACTATTATCAATAATAAGTGTATACTGTAACGTATTATGTTTAGCCATTTGTTTACAAATTATCTCATTTGGATCTTCCATTTCCAGCAATATAGAAGACAAGATAACTCAAAATTCTGCCTACTGCATGACACAGAGAAATCTGGATGAAGTATAACAAATATCTTATTCTTAGGTAAAGCTGAGATTTTAAGAAAGAAAAAGAAATCCCCAGGGATAAAAAAATAAAGGCAAAACTAAAAATCAGGAAGTCTAAATAGTAAGCTGATGTCCGTCTGCTCTAGGAAGGGTTTGGGTCCTAGCAACCAAAAGGCTTGCTTTCTATAGCCAGCAGAGATAGGAGATAAGGCTGTGGGTCCTGGAGAGGCCAAGGGCTGGAACTCAAATTCCCCTGTATAAATCTGGGACCCTAGAGGAGTTGTATTGTCAGTTAAAAATTAATAAATATCTCTGTATCCAAAAGTACAGAGATACAACAGGAGCCAGAGTCATGGTACACACCTGTGATCCCAGCAACTCAGGAGGCTAAGGCAGGAGGATCGCAAGTTCAAAGCCAGCCTTGACAACTTAAGAAATTTTTTTAAAAAGGCTAGTAGGGATGTGCATCAGTGGTAGAGTGCCAACAGAGTTCAACCGCCAGTACCATGGAAAGAAAGAAGGGAGGGAGGGGGCTGGGATTATGGCGCAGTGGTAGCGTGCTCGCCTAGCACGCGTAAGGCACTGGGTTCGATCCTCAGTACCACATAAAAATAAAAGAAAGATATTCTGTCACCTACAACTAAAAAATAAACATTAAAAAAAAAAAGGGAGGGAGGGAGGGAGGGAAGGAGGGAGGGAGAAGGAGGAAAGAATAATGAATCTTGATACTTTTAAAAAAATCAGATATTTGAGGACTCTGAAACACTCTTACAGTGTTCTTTTTTTTTTTTTTAAATAAGATTTTTTTAAACCTTTATTTTATTTATTTATGTATTTGGTATGTGGTGCTAAGAATAGAACCCAGTGCCTCACGTGCGCGAGGCAAGTGCTCTACCGCTGAGCCAAAACCCCAGCCTCTTACAGTGTTCTTACAGAACAAAGTTTAGAAACAACCAAACTGGGTTCTCTGAGATCCTTCCATTCTCAGTCTTAGGAGGCTATACAGCATACACAGAAAAGTATGTAAGAAGTTTGAGAAACTGATACATGCCACAGCTTCTACTAATTTTCAATAGCTCACTTCTGGACAAAACTCTTCAATGCTCCCAACTCCAAACCTGCCACCAAGACCTTAATCTATCTTGTTGATCCTTCTTTCCCACTTCTTTTCTAATCTATATACTCTCTCTAAGCTTGAGTATTGATAATACCCTCTATGGTCAAGAACTGATCACACATTCTTTTTGTTGTTGTTATTTGTTTTTAGTGTTTGGAATTGAATATAGGGTCCTATGCATGCTAAGCATGCATCCTACCACCAAGCTACCCCAGCTCTGACCATACTATCTCAATTCCATGTGTTTGTTTATACTGCTACCTCCACCTTCATTTATATTTATTAATGTTTTTGAAGATTTGTGATGTGCTAAGTACCATGCTAGACAATGTACATTTTTTCATTCACTTCTACTGCCATAAGTCCAATCTGACTGTATTTGTTTGTAACAATAATAATCATTATTAAGCACTTAGTAAGTGCTGAGTGCTTTATACTAGCTCATGTAATTCTTTCAGCACCCCTATAAAGTAGAGTAATGCCCCTGTTTTATACATGAGAACACCAAGACTCTGGAAGTTTAGAAAACTTGCCTAAAATTGAGTAAAGGAAAGTATGCTTTCTGGAAAAGTGCTGTCTAAATTCAGAGTTGATTTCTTAAGGAATAAAGTACAGTAGTCAGGGAACAGTAGCATTCCAGACAAAGAGACAACATAAAAAAAAAGGCAGAGAAGAAAGAAACAGCTGGTCTGCAGTGTATACCTTCAGAGTCATCTGAGCTGGGTTTGAAGACTAAATTTTGTTTTGTAGCTTCTGACTATGTGGCTTTGATTTTCTCATCTGTAAAATGGTGATAATAAGCTCTACTATGTAGAATTTGCTTTAAGAATGAACTGAAATAAAGTATATGGAAGTGCCCAGCATAGGCTAGACCCATGACAGGTGCCCAGTAATTACCTCCCTATCTTCCCACTTGTTAACAATTCAATGATTCTTAGTGAAGAATGTCATACTTTCATCACTACTTGACCTCAGATATATCTTCTCCAAGTTCCCAAGCATAACCAGGACTTCTGAAGGCACAGCATACCAAGTCACTCAGAAAGTTATTTTGCAATGACTTCAACCACCATTTCTCCACAAGAGCTTTTCTCACACCACTCACCCGTGTAGGCCATGTTCTTAGGGTTGCCATAAGGAGCCCCAGGCTGCACGGGGCTGTAAACAGGGTTCATCGTGGAAGACTGAGGATCCTACAGAGAAAACAAAGAAAACAGAATTGATCATTAACTGCTCATTTTTCTTGATATCAGTTTCTCTTTAAAATCTCCAATTTATGCTCCAAGGGAAGTACCATAGTTTAGTAATAAAAATAACTAAACAACATATCTATACAAAATACTTTTCCCATTTTACGTATGAAGATATTGAGAAGCAGAGGAGTGATACAACTTGCCTAACGTCAACTCAGGCTCTCAGTTCAGTGTTAGTTACACTATCCCACTGAGAGCTCTGTCATTAGTATGGCACTGGCCAGGTCACTTTCCCTCTCTAGACTTTAACATCCTGATATAAAATGAATTAGTTTAGGATCTCTGAGGTGCTTTCTAATTCTAATGACACTAGCCCAAAGAGCTGGAAAATTATATGCTTCGAGCCGGGTGTGGTGGTGCACGCCTATAATCCCAGCACTTTGGGAGGCTGACACAGGAGAATCGTTGAGTTCAAAGCCAGCCTCAGCAACGGCAAAGCTCTAAGCAACTCAGTGAGACTCCGTGTCTAAATAAAACAAAATAGGGCTGGGGATGTGGCTCACTGGTCGAGTATCCCTGAGTTCAATCCCCGGTACCAAAAAACAAAAAATTATATGCTTCTGTGGTTCACTAAAGGAGTCCAGTGCCTGATGATAGGCACACATCCTGCTGGAAGGAAGAGCAGCAAATGTCTTACCTATCCCTTGTACCTGCAGAGGACGAGATACCAGTTATGTAGCTCTAAAGAGAAAAGGTGGGGAGAGATCCACTGCCGTTAAACATTTAATGTAAACAAGGAAATGGCCAGGATTCTTGACATATTTATTCAGGAGAAAAAATAAACTTAGAAATTTGTGTGCAGGAAGTATCACCTGCACAAGTGCTCTGTTAATTACCTTAATGAAGTACATTCTCCTATTCTGATTAATGGAAAATCTGTCATTAAACTCTATTAACCAGCCAATTTGTCCCAACCTTGTTTAGGTAGCCATTTCTTACACACAGGCTGACATGTTTGAAAATATGTCTACAACTATATTATTTACATTTCATAAAAGTCAAACTATTTCCTCCTAACTAGGTTCATATGATAGATGGGCAATTTTTTAGGTCATTAACTTTTCTAACAACTCAGTATAAGAAACAAGTTCAATGTTGGAGGCAGGCAGTGAACAGCTGGCCTGATGACAACTGTTCTGAGATTAATTAGTCTGTCCAGGAATCTGGAATGAGAGGTAGAGAAAGGATGGATTCCCAAGGAGAGGAAGTTAGGGCCATCAGGCAGGCAAAAGGGATAATGCTCCTGGTCAATTTCAGAGGCCTGAAGTTCCTGAAACCTACCCAATCTGCAGCCTTGGCAAACTACCTTAGGGTCACAGGCTAGATAAAACTACCATCTGTCTATAAACTAAAACCACAATAATGTGAGGCTGAAACTTAAAGAAGACATGTATATTTTAGTTCAACTTAGGAAAAAGTATTTCAGGGCTGGGGTCGTGGCTCAGTGGTACAGCACTTGCCTCACACGTGTGAGGCACTGGGTTCGATCCTCAGCACCACATAAAAATAAATAAAGACACTGTGTTCATCTACAACTAAAAAATATTTTTTAAAAAAAGTATTTCAAACCAGAGTTGAAAATTACAAGAGGTCACAGATGTTAAAATATGTCACAAACTATAAAGTGACACGCAGAGGTAACAAGGATGGTGTCACAATGGTGCTAATGTGAGGATGACATCACAGAGGGCTGCTTCTATTTTTTTCCTATCTTGGATGTCTCCCTTCTATTCATCCAGTTCTCTGCATAACAAGTCAGCATGAGGGAGACTTTTAAAGTCCGCCTATGGTTTGAATGGATTCACCAAAAAAAGCATGTGTGGGAAACTTACTGGTCGTTGTTACAGTATTGTGACTTTAAGAGGTGATTAGGCTGTGAGGGATCTGCTCTCATGAATAAATGAATTAAAGCTGTTATTATGGCAGAAGGTCCTTATAAAAGAACGAGTTTGGCTCCCTCTTGCTCTCTCTTACCCTCTTTTTGCCCTTCTGCTCCTCCGCCACAGGATGACACAGCAAAAAGGGACTTGCCAGATCCTAGCACCTTGATACTGAACTTCCTAGCCTCCCCAAACTGCACCAATCAATCTATTATGAATTACCCAATCTACAGTGTACTGTTACAGCAGCACAAAATGACTAAGACAAGTGCTGGGCAGCACAACTGAGCCTGTGAACATCAGAGCACTCTCCTACTGAGAAAGCATTCTGTTGCTGATGAGAGAAAATATAAAACTGCTTTTCATAATCAAAGAAGCTGGTCTTAAACTTTGAAACTCATCTCCTGTTGCTCCAAAATGAAGGTCACTGGCACAGGAAGAGACCATGCCTGGGACAGTACTCCATATCAGCATCAATTCCAATCCCAACTAATGATTGATAGAAAAAAGATCTGTCAGGGGTTCAAAATTTGAAATAAGCTTATGACAGCCACTTCCGGGGAGCTGCCTAACAGCAGACAGAGCTCCCAGCTTCCAAAAGAAGGTCAGTATTTTATGATAGAATATAAGTATTTAAGTTGTTAAGGAGATTTTGATGTCCAAATAGTTTAAGAACCATGGCCTTAAGACTCTTCCCCAAATGCGTAAAAGCTTGATTTTGGTTTGGTTGTTTTGTTTTTGTGGTGCTGGAGATTGAACCCAGGGCCTTGTGCATGCAAGGCAAGCACTCTACCAACTGAGCTATATCCCCAGCCCTGTAAAAGCTTGATAAAGAAACTAAATAGTAGTGAACAAGAACAACAAAAATCCCTACTTACATTCTAGTTGGGAACAGGAAAAGAGGAGATAGAATTTTCTAAAAACTCAAATATCAATAGATTAGATGACAATAAATGCTATAAAGAAATGAGCTTAGAGTGAGTTAGGAGTGCTTAGGATAAGAGTTTCAATTTTAAATATGGTAGTTAGTCAAAGTGTCACAGAGTGACATCTGAGCAAAGACCTGAATAAATTGAAAGAGCAAGCCATGTAGGACTTTAACAAGAAACTGTCCAAGCAGAGCAAACAGCAAATAAAAACTCCCTGGCAGAGTGTAGCCCAGTGGTAGAGCACTTGCCCAGCATGCACCAGGCAAAAATACCTGGAAGTGAAAACATGTTTGAGAAATACCTTGCAGGCTAACAGTGTAATGATTAATTTTAACATGTTAAATGACTGAGATTAAGGAATACTTGCTAAAGAATTATTTGGGGTTTGTCTATAAGGGTGTTCTCAGAGAAGATTAGCATTTGAGTTTTAATGAATGAGGTGGGCAAGGTCCACCCTCTTTGAGGACAGGCACCACTCTCATTGGCCAGCCAGGAGAGAATAAATACAGAAGGTGAATTGGTCTCTTCTCCAAGACTTAGGATAAACCTTCTTTTTTTTTTAATTTTTATTTGTTCTTTGCAGACACATATGACAGTATATTTTGACATATTATAATAACTTCCCATTCTTGAGATTGAACATGATGTGGAGTTACACTAGTTGTGTATTCATATATGAACTTAGGAAAGTTATGTCCAATTCATTCTACTGTCTTTTTTATTCCCATCCCTTCTCCCATTTATTCCCCTTTGTCTAATCCAATGAACTTCTATTCTTCCCCCACCCACATTGTGCGTTAGCACCTGCATATAAGCGAGAACATTCAGCCTTTGGTTTGGGGGGATTGGCTTATTTTACTTAGCATAATAGTCGCCGGTTCCATCCATTTATTGGCAAATGCCATAATTTCATTCTTCTTTATGGCTGAGTAATATTCCACTGTGTATACATATCACATTTTCTTTATCCATTCATCTGTCAAAGAGCACCTATGTTGGTTTCATAGCTTAGCTATTGTGAATTGAGCTGCTATAAACATTGATGTGGCTGTGTCACTGTAGTATGCTGATTTTATATCCCTTTAGTATAAAACTAGGACTGGAATAACTGGGTCAAATGGTGGTTCCATTCCAAGTTTTCTGAGGAATCTCTATGCTGTTTTCCATAGTGGTTTCACCAATTTGCAGTCCCACCAGCAATGTATGAGTGTACCTTTTTCCTTACATCCTCATCAACATTTGTTGTTGTTTGTATTCTTAATAATTGCCATTCTGACTGGAGTGACATGAAATCTTAGAGTAGTTTTGATTTGCATTTCTCTAATTGCTAGAGATGTTGGACATTTTTTCATATATTTGTTTATCGGTTGTATTTCTTCTTCTGTGAAGTGCCTGTTCAGTTCCTTTGCCCATTTATTGATTGGGTTATTTGGTTTTTAGTGTTAAGTTTTTGAGTTCTTTATATATCCTGGAGATAAATGCTCTATTTGAGGTGCAGGTGGCAAAGATTTTCTCCCATTCTGTAGGCTTTTTCTTCACATTCCTGATTGTTTCCTTTGCTGTGAAGAAGCTTTTCCCACTTATTGATTCTTGATTTTATTTCTTGCACATTAGGAGTCTTATTGAGAAAGGAGTTCCTAAGCCAACATGATGGAGAGTTGGGCTTCCTTTTTCTTCTAGTAGGTGCAGGGTCTCTGGTCTAATGCCTAGGCCCTTGATCCACTTTGAGTTGGGTTTTGTGCAGAGTAAGAAACAGGGGTCTAATTTCATTTTGCTACATATGGATTTCCCATTTTCCTAGCATTGAAAAGGCTATCTTTTCTCCAATGTTTATTTATGAAATCTTTGTCTAGTGTGAGATAACTGTACTTATCTGGGTTTGAGGATAGACCTTTTCTTCCTGATTTGGACATCAGAACTCTCAGCTCACTGGTGTTTGGACTCTAGGACTTACACCATTAACTCTCCAGGTTCACAGGCTTTTGGACTTGGACTGAAAGTTACACCATTAGCTTTCTTGGTTATGAGGCCTTTAGACTTGAGCTGTGCTACGCTACCAGCATCCCAAGGTCTTCAGCTTGCAGGCTGCCTGTCATGTACTTTTTAGCCATTATAGTTGTCTGAGCCAATTCCTCCAATAAATTCCATCTCATGAATTTTAATACGTATCCTATTGGTTCTGTCTCTCTGAAGAACACTGATTGAAGATACTGGAGTGCTTCAAGCAAGAGAGTGACATGATTTGACTTCTTTATAAGACAATTACTCTGTTGTGCTAAGATCAGGTGGCAGAAAGGCAAAAGAAGTAGGGTGATCAATTAGGAGACTACTGAAATAGTACAGATGAAAGATGATAGTAGTTGAATGGGTGGTGGTAGTAATGATGGTGGTGGGAAGTAGTCATATTTTGGATGTATTTTGATGATCAAGCTGACAGAAATTGCTGATGAATTGAATATGGGGTCTGGAAAAAAGATAAAGGATGACTCCAGGGGTGATTTAAGGAACTGGAATGATAAACTATGAAAGGAACAGGATTGGGTGAAGAACAAAAATTTAGATTTGGACTTAAATTGGAGTTACTCAAAAGTTCTGCTTATAACAATGCTGGATACACAACACTACGTAAGGATTAACCATTAGTACTACTTTAAATATTACTTCTACTACTAGCAGCTACTATTTATTATCTACCATGTGACAGGTACTGTACTAGGGTCTTATTAAGTCCGTATAAGTCTTACAAGGTCACAAAGATCATCCAAAATAGATTTTATTTTTACTACATTACAGATAAGTAAACTTAAATCAACAGAAAGTCAAGTGATTTGCCCAAGGTTTCAAATATGAAGTGAGAAAAGGTGAGTTTCAAACTGACTACAACATCTATGTTACTTCCTCTGTGCTAGATAACTCTCCTAGGTTCCTTTGTCTCTAAGCCTTGCAATGCATTTTCCTCTGGAATACCAGGTTGTCAACTCCTCTATACCTCAGGGGTCCTGGTGCTCTGTTTGGACCCTGATAAATCCCACCACGGAGGCAGTTCATAGCCACTATAATATTGTCACCTCCTGGGTCCCTGCTGGGCATATGTGGGCAGTGACAAGAAAATAAAATCCTGCCTCTCTTTCTATTCCTGCCAGCTGCCCAGAATCTTAGCTGCCACATGCTACCCATCTAACCTGATTTCAGTTTTACAATAAGACAAACTTAGAGGTACCCACCATGCAAGTCCTATCTACCTCTCTCTCCAGAGTCAAAGTTGCCCCTATTCCCTGGGTTAAACCACTGTTAAGTCAACTTTACTTTTTACCAGCTTCTCATCTTATTCAGAATAAAATCTAATGTCCTTATAAGAGTCTATAAGACTTTATATGATCTGGCCTTGTACGACCACCTCTCTGGTTGCCATTCCCACCACTATCCTCTTATTTCCGCTACTCCAATGACAATGACCTCCTTGCTATTGGTGCTTCAGAGTCTTTGCACTTGCTCTTTGTCATATCTAAATGCTCTTCTCCCTGGATATAAAAATGGCATGCTCCCTCATTTCCTCTAGGTTTCTGCTAAAATGTCACCTTATCTATCAGAAATGTCTTCTGATAGCTTTATAAAATAGCTCCTCTGCATGATGTTATTCTCTGTCCTCTCATCCTGCTTTAGTTTTCCTATTGACACCTGTCCTAGTCTATTTTGTGTTACTGTAACAAAATACCCCAGACTGGGTAGTTTATATTGAACAGAAACTTATTTCTTACAGTTCTAGAGGCTGGGAAACCCAAGATCAAGGATCTGGCATCTAGAAAGAGCCTTACTGATACATCATGCCATGGTGGGAGGCGGAAGGACAAAAAAGAGAACCTACTGAAACCTTCTGAAAGCCATTTTTTAAAGGCATTAAACCCACCCATGAAAGCAGAGCTCTCATGGTCTAATCACTTCTTTTATTTATTTATTTATTTGTTTGTTTGTTTATTTTTGTAGTGCTTGGGATTGAACCCAGAGGTGCTTTACTATGGAGCTATATCCCCAGACCTTTTCATTTGGAGACAGAATCTTGGTAAGTTGTTGAGGCTGGCCTGGAACTTGTCATCCTCCTGCCTCAGCCTCCAGAGTAACTGTGATTATAGGTATGTGCCACCTTGCCCAGCAGCCCAACCACTTCTTAAAGGCCTCACTTCCCAATGTTGTTACACTGGCAATTAAATTCCAACATGAGTTTTGAATGGGACAAACATTCAAAGCAACAACTACTACCTAAATTTTTTGCTTATTTACTTATTCTTTCCTTCACTAAATTCTATGATAATAAGGATGCTGTTTCTTTTGTCTTATATCACCAATACACAGTAGCTGAACAAATAATGAGCCATTCTTCATGCTTCTACAAAGATAAGTTTAAAAAAGCTTTAAGGTACTTTTTTGGTACTTCTTGGCATACTCTAGTCAACTACTTGGCCCCATGGTCTCTCCATTATCTACTTCTCAAAGAAACGCATCTTGAGATGAACAAGTCAAGGTGAACCCAGCAGTAGTATGATGTGTGTGAAATAAAACAGAGGTGCTGATGAAGCTGGTTTCCACCCTCAGATTTTCTGCCCACTGTTCTTTCTACAAGTAGTTTGCTGCTGCCCTCAAAACAACTGTGGACTATTTCTTTCAAAACAGCAGCACTGGCACACACCTGTAATCCCAGATTGAGGAGGCTGAGGCAGGAGGATAAGTTCAAGGCCAGCCTAAGCAACCTAGCAAGACCCTGTCTCAAAATAAAAAATAAACAGGACTGGGGGCTGGGATTATGGCGCAGTGGTGGTATGCTCGCCTAGCACGCATAAGGCACTGGGTTCGATCCACAGCACCACATAAAAATCAAAAATAAAGATATTCTGTCACCTACAATTAAAAAAATAAACATTTAAAAAAAAATAAAATAAACAGGACTGGAGATGTAGCTCAGTAGTAAAGCACCCTGGGTTCAATCCCCAGTACCAAAAGAGAAGGAAAATTAAAAGTAGTAGTAGTAGTAATAGAAGGGGATGAAAATTCTGGAATAGCCAAAGTGCTCAGCAAACTCTCTCCCTAAAAACCAAAACTACAGTTAGCCAAAATGATCAAAAACAATCATTTTAGGCTGGGTGTACTGGCACATACCTGTAATACCAATGACTTGGGAGGCTGATGAGAGAAGACTACAACACAAGGTCTAAGTCAGCCCAGGCAGTAACTTAGTAAAATCCTGTCTCAGAATAAAATAAAAATAAAGGGCTGAGGATATAGTTCAGTGGTGAAGCACTTGTCTAGCATGTGTGGACTACGGGTTGGATCTCTCAATACCACACAAAAAAAGAAAAGAGAGAAAAAAAGACTACAACCCTTTTAGACCTCTGGCGTTCTGGTGGGGGCAATTCTTCCTTTATTCATTTATTTTGTGGTGTTGAGGATGAAACCCAGGGCCTAAAGCATGTTAGACAAACACTCTATTAACAAGTTACTCTCCCAACCCCTGAAATGTTTGTTTTTTGTTTTTAAGATGGGGTCTCACTATGTTGCCCAGGTTGGCCTCAAACTCCTGGGCTCAAGCAATACTCCTGCCTTAGCCTCCGAAGTAGCTGGGTCTACAGGCACGTACCACCATACCAGGCAGGTCTCTGAAAATTAAATGCATACATTGAAGTGAGAAAAACCACTGAACCATATTAAGAATGGTGAGAGTATATGACATTTTAGCCTACAGCTGCCCTTATTTCCAAGGCCCCCAACTCCCTGGGGTTAATTCTATCAGGGCAGGCCAGACTAGGCCAAGAGAATTACTGCTATCAGAGTAGGCTGATTTAATTTGAAGCTGAGCACAGAAAATGCTATGCCCAGAGCCATTGTTTTAAAACAACAGTGCAACAATCTGCAGAACAATAGCAAATAATCCAGGAAGGCCACTACTGCAGCTACTCTGAGGTCATTATATTAGTTGGGACAGGCCATAGCCCTGAGATAAACCACAAATTTTAAAGGGATTCTAGGGAACAAAATTGGTGTAGTGGTGTTGATAATCTTTCATGGGATCCCTAGTGGTCCAAAAGGCTTCACACTAACTTAGGAGACACTTAAGAGAATCCTATCTACTGACCTTAGGTGAACATAAAATGGCCTTGAAATTACAAAACTAAAAGCTAGAGCAGAGTTGCAAATTCAATGCATTTCCCCAAACCACATACAGATCCATGAGCAAAGGGAAATAAAAGTCTTCCAAGCCTAGTGTTTAAGCACAACCCCTGACCAATGATTGGCTAGCCGCTAATCTATGCCCAGGAGTGGTTTTTAGAAAGTCAAGTCTGAAAATTAAAATAAAAATGTTAAGAAATCTTCCAGGCGCCTGTAATCCCAGGGCTTGGGAGCCTGAGGTAGGAGGATTGTGAGTTCAAAGCCAGGCTCAGCAACAGCAAGGTGCTACGCAACTCAGTGAGACCCTCTTTCTAAATAAAATACAAAAAAGGGCTGGGGATGTGGCTCAGTGGTTGAGTGCCTCTGAGTTCAATTCCTGGTACTAATCTCGCTGTCAAAAAATTTAAGAACTATGACCAGAGACACCAGCAGTTACACACTGAAAAAATGACAGAATTACAGAAGAATCTAAATAAGTCACTAAACAAAAAACCCTAGCAAAAATACCCTCTTAGTAGTGGGAGTAGAAGAGGATCTGAATCAAGAGTTGTAACAATATATTATTTTAAACATATGCCTCTCAACAACAAAAATGATGAAAAATGCAAAGAAACATACAGCATAGCCTATTTGTGGGAAGTAAAGGCAGGCAATGTTAGATCCAAATATTACAGAATCAAAATACTGGTATCAGGAGCTAAAAACTTCCAAGCAGCATTTATAAATGTTAAGAGAACTAAAGAAGTCATACTTTACCCTTAGTTTTACATACTAATAATGGATATTAATCTTGAATCTTTCGGCATCTCTTCCATTGAATCATAATTGCTTTTTTATAGTTTATATTAGAAAGATGTTCAATATACTAAAGCAAACCAGAAAAAAAAAACCTCATACTTTAAAGAATTAAAAGGAAAGTATGATGATAATGACTCATCAAACATAGAATACCAATAAACAGAACTTATTAAAGTAAAAAGAACCAAACTGAAATTGTTTTCTGAAATGAAACATTCAAGAGGGACTCAACAGCAAATCTGAGTTGGCAAAATTACTAAACTTGAAGGCAGATCAATACAGATTATGCAATCTAAAAAACAAAAAGAAAACATGAAGAAAAATAAAGTCTCAGAGACCTACAGAACATACAAAAACAAAACAAACATACAAGTAATCTGAATCCCAAAAGGAGGAGAGAAGTAGGAAGAAAAAAATCTTTTAAGATATAATGACTCAGGCTGTGGTTATAGCTCAGTGGTAGAGAGCTTGCCTAGCAAGTGTGAGGCACTTAGTTCAATTCTCAGCACCACATAAATAAATAAAGGTGTGTATATATATAACATATACATATATATATGTATATATGTATGTATATATGTATATATATCAAAATATATACATATATGTGTGTGTGTATATATATGTGTGTGTGTGTGCCTTTATTTTATTTATTTATTTTTATGTGGTGCTGAGGATCAAACCCAGGGCCTCACACATGCTAGGCAAGCAAGCGCTCTACCACGGAGCCACAACCCCAGCCCTTAAACTTGATTTAACAACAGAAAGGTTCATGTGTTGGAGGTTTGGTCCTCAGGGTGGTGGTACCAGGAAGTAATGTGGTGGAACCTAGTGGGAAGTACTTAGGCCACTAGAGACATGATCTTGAAAGAGCCTATGGGACTCCAGCCTTTCTGTCTTCCTGTCTGATGATGTGATCTCTTTTTTTTTTTTTAAATTATTTTATTTAAATGCGTTTCAAGTCATAGTACATAACCTGAGCTCAGTTTTTCCCTTTCTCTGGTTGCAAACCAGATAAAGTCACACTATTAGTGTCTTCATACATGCACCAGGGGTAGTAATGACCATTTCAAACAACCATCATTACTATGCCCATTCCCCTTTCCTTCCTTCCTCCCTCCTCCCCCTGCCATGTCTAGAGTTCCTGTATTTCTCCAATGTTTCCCGTTCCCAACCCCCTTATGAATCCTTATCCACTAATCAGCGAGAACATTTGGCATTTGGTTTTTTGGGATTGGCTTACTTCACTAAGCATAATGTTCTCCAATTCCATCCATTTGCCTGCAAATGCCATAATTTTATTCTCTCTTATTGCTGAATAATATTCCATTGTGTATATGTACCACAGTTTGTTTATCCATTCATCTATTGAAGGGCATCTG